>CAUYRT010022482.1:0-43280 GCA_963574885.1 Lepilemur ruficaudatus
CTGAGGCGGGAGGATAGTTCAAAGTCAGGAGTTCAAAACCAGCCTGAGCGAGACCGAGACCCCGTCTCTACTAAAAAAATAGCAAGACATTAATTGGCCAACTAAAAATATATATAGAAAAAATTAGCCGGGCATGGTGGCTCATGCCTGTAGTCCCAGCTACTTGGGAGGCTGAGGCAGAAGGATTGCTTGAGCCCAGGAGTCTGAGGTTGCTGGGAGCTAGGCTGATGCCACGGCACTCACTTTAGCCCGGGCAAGAGAGTGAGACTCTGTCTCAAAAAAAAAAAAAAAAATGTATTGAATTAAGAATACAAAGAGATAAGGTAAAACTCTAAGCTTTGACATGAGAAAAAGTCCATGATACATTGTTAAGTAAGATTACAAAACTCAGCCAGGTGCAGTGGCTCACGCCTGTAATCCTGGCACTCGGGGAGGCCAAGGCGGGAGGATCATTTTAGCTCAGGAGTTCGAGACCAGCTTGAGCAAGAGCGAGACACTGTCTCTACTAAAAAAAAAATGAAAGAAATTAGCTGGACAACTAAAAATATATAGAAAAAAATTAGCCAGGCATGGTGGCACGTGCCTGTAGTCCCAGCTACTCGGGAGACTAAGGCAGGAGGATCACTTGAGCCCAGGAGTTTGAGGTCTCTGTAAGCGAGGCTGACACCACAGCACTCTAGCCTGGGCAACACAGTGAGACTCTGTCTCAAAAAAACAAAAACAAAACAAAAAAACCCCTGAATTTTGAAAATTTTAGCCAAAACATACATGGCTGTGCAAGCACATTGCTGCGGCCTCTTTTAGGATCTTGAGAGTCGTCATGCAAATGAGGACCCTGAAAATTAAACTTCATTAGCTCGTCACTTTCGCAGTAAACCTGCCTCTGACTATTTCATAGAGTGGTTACGAGGATTAATGAAATGATGTGCTAACTATCGACCTTGTTTTGCAGAGTACTTTATAGAAGTCCAATTACACTAGAATACCCCCCTTTTATTGTCAAAGAAATTATTAGACCTCTATATCTCTCCTGTAATAAAAGAATAACATGCATACGGGAGTAACCATGCTCTTTTTCTCTGCATACAATATACATGAACCTGATTACTTCACACTTTTTCTTTGATAGACAGCTTAGTACATGATATGAACCAAAAAGTCATATGGAAACAATTTTTAAAAGATTATATCAATGGAATATATTAAAGGGTAACGGTACCTCCTAGAATAATATATAAATTATATACATTCTGTATAAATGTATCAAATTATCTACTATTATTTTTTTAAAAAGATCACCTGGATGGATCTGTTTTTTCAAATGTTTTCAGGTAATAGAGTTCTGCATTTCTAAAGAGAAGGAAGGACGGATTGAAATTCGAGCTGTTCAACAGAACAATAAGAATCTTTCACACTGGCTGGCGTTGATTCTGCACATATTGGCACAGGCATTGGGGTGGTGGATGCAGGGTGGGCAACACTGCTGTGAAGTCTCTGCTGGAGGTATAGATCTTTTTCAAGTTCAAAAAAATCAGAGCTTTACTCACTCAGCTCCGATGTCCAGATTGCTGTCACAGTACGGGTGCACAGCTGCCCTCTACTGGATGAAATGACAATTTACCCAAGTTCATTGGAACTGGAATTAACTTAGGCATTCATTTAGCTTTCAATGAATTTACGACTATCTCAGGGATTGTGTTGAGCTTCAGGGATAAAGAGATGGGGGAAATATATTGCCAACCCTCAATTCTGTCACAGAAAATTAAGGGAGACTCATAAGGAAATCACTGATTGCAATATCGAGTGTTAAATGCTATAATAGTGGTAGGCACAGACTATGGAGAAAATACTATTTATAGTCTACTGTGGCTTATTAACTAGTATAAGCCCTATTTGAGACCTCACTTGCAAAATGATCATGGAATTTAGTAATTTTACCTTGGAGGTGACAGATAAAAATACAAGCACTCAGTTACATTTGAATTTCAGATCAATGTTACAAGAAACATACTGAAAGTGAAAAACTGTTGTATTTTTATTTATTTATTACTCAATCTGGCAGGCCTATTTGAAGTCCGCCTCCCCAACCCTGAATTGTTTAACAACTCCAGGTGGGCTTAGCAAGCACCAAGAGGTCAGTTGTGCTTTCCAAAGGCTAAGTGGGGAAAGAATGGGAGTGAACAGTCCACTAGGGCAATGTTCTTTTCTGCAGCTGATTCATCTGTTACTGCCACTTCCACGCCTGTTACTTCATTTTACCACTGAAACAGCAGTTCCTGCATTACCTCTGCACCCTTGAATATGTTTGTGACACAGCCACTGATCATCCAGCTTCCCGCAGAGGTCACAGAGATTCTTCATGAGAGAAGAGTCTTTCCCCCAAGTCTTGAGTTCCAAGCTTGTGCTCCTAAGATTCCAGCACCGTGGATTACCCACACTGGAGGGGCTGGTTCAGGAACAGTATTGATCACGATGGCCACACTCTCTCCCTACCTGCATGGTGTGCTCACTCTTGGTGGTCCTTCAGGGAGATATCCTGCCAGCATATCTCAGTGGAGACCATCTCAGTTCATCAGAGAAGTTTAATGTTCACCCTAAAGTAGGTCAAGGTCTCCCTCTCTTTGGTCTCAGGAAGCACATCCGTTCTGGAGTAAATTTACGTGTTTTCTCCTCAATGTCAAGATTTTCACACCAAGAAGGCATTGGGAGATGAAGCTATTTTCAAGTCACAGAAAAGTTGCCATTACACCCTTTTGGTAGTGAATTGGGTACCTATTTGCCTTTCAATTACATAACTATTCAAGTGGTTCTTTCTACATCACTTACTACACACAGACGATGCTGGAAAATTTTAAATGGTCAACTCGTCAATAAATGAATAATTAACCACTCAACTGAAGATATCGTTTATTTGGATTTCAGTCAACAGCATTTGTTAAGCAGTACTTTTTACATGCCCAAGTGCCTTGGAACTATAGCAATGAGCTCAAAAAATGTTGAAGACCTGAACTTATGAAGATTATAATATCACCAGGAGCCCAAAACTTTGACAAACTATACTTTTGTAGTTTGGTAAGAAAATTACCTATTCTTTTCAAACGTTCACTTAGTGTAGTACTGGGGGAAAAAAGTGGGGTTTAGAGCCAAAGCCCTCAGGTCTAAGTTCTTGTTTTATCACTTATTATCTGCATATGCTTAGGAAAGAGGAAGTGAAGCAATTGCCTGAGCAGAAGCCTGAAATAAGGGCAGATGTTAGCTGCCTAGTTGGGGGACATATATCAGCGATCTGGGAGGACAGCAAAGCATGCTCCAACCTCAGAGCCTAAGGGGTCTCATGCCTGAAAAGCCACGGGCAGCCTGACATGAAAACTTCTCATGGCTGTAGAGGTAGATTGCAATATGTCAGCCCAGGAGAAGGGTCTTAAGGCCTCCATTGTTAGAGCACTTGGCCAAGCTCCTTCTCTCCCTTTCTCTCAACAATGCCTCGGTTAATGTAAAACCAGTCTCCCCGTGGAAAGCACATAATTTCTTTGTTCCTTGATCAAATGGGTCACAGCTACTGAAGTTAGAGATTGATATCCATGACATAGCTTGAATTTGGGATAAAATTAGTTAGTTTACCTTGGGACAGGTTGTACCTACTGAAGAATTATGTGTTTTTCACTTCTAGAAAGGAGAAGGCAATTAGCTAGGACACCTTGTGATTTTGGGGGGAGCCCTGAGACCTTTGATCATTGTATCCCATGATTCTTTCACATGAGATCATTGTATTTTGCAGCATGGCAAAGAGAATAAAAGGCAAGTGCTGGGTTTCAGTCACCGCTATCTTGGCACCAGAGTGCTGGTGGTCCCCGTATTTCCTGCACTCTCTTAAATATTATTTCTGTGTCTGTGTCTGTATTTCTTTCATCTCTTGCAACATTTTCTGCCCAGGGACCCTATCTTTGTCGGGGATGTCACGAACCCCCGATAGTCCTTGATTTCAGGAGACAGAAGTTGAAGGGATAAAAAGTCATGATGTATGTAACTTACTCTCACATGTTTTAGCAACAGTAATAGTATGTATAATATATATCAAGAGAGAAAGAGAGGATAATAATGTGTGCATAGATAGATATCCTGATAAAGCAAATCTGTCAAAATGTTAACAATTGTTGAGTTCAGATGAAAGTACATGGATGGTCATGGTATTTTTCTTGAGACTTTCTGAGTTTTGAAAACTTTTTCAAAATAGAAACTTCAAAATAAAATAAAAACTGAACTATGGGTATGTAGCACAAACTTGAAAAGATCTCACAGATTGCAAATAAAAAAAAACAAAGAGAGGAAAATGATAAACAGGAAGCTAATAGAAATGAAGAACACAGAACAAAACACATTTGCATATCTGTTTTACTGAAGAAGCAAGAACAGTATGTATGCTATAATGAATATTGTCATAGAATAAAACTTTACTGATTACAGAAAAATTCTTAACTGTAAACAAAAGAGTCCATCAATTAGCAGGCAAAATTAACAAAAGAGACCAATATTCAAATAATTTTGAAATATACAAAAATATAAAATCAATTCTGAAATTACAGCTTTACCTATAAATTAAAAACAGAAGAAAATAAAACTATTGAAAAAAGGAGAAATATAATAATTTAATATAAAGTTTGGGTCTAACATTCCAGGTGCAGTGGCTCACACCTATAACCCTAGCACTTTGGGAGGCCAAGGCAGGAGGATCTCTTGAGGCCAAGGGTTTGGGCAACATAATGAGATCCCGTCTCTACAAAATATATAAAAAACCCCCCAGCACACCTCTAGTACCAGCTACGTGGAAGACTGAGGCAGGATGATCACTTGAGCACAGCAGTTTCAGGCTGTAGTGAACTATGATCCTGCTACTACACTCCAGCCTGGGTGACAGAGCAAGACCCTGTCTCTAAATTAAAAAAAAAAAAAAAAAACCAAGATGATGAATGTCAGTTATACCTATAAATGTTTTGCACTCCTTTTTTAAAAAATCTAATTATACAGTGTTTATTAGGAATACATGTAAACTAGATGGCACAGAAAAGTTAAAAACAAAAGTTGGGCAAAGAAACAGGAAGCAGGCCAGGCGTTGTGGCTCACGCCTGTAATCTTATCACTCTGGGAGGCCTCGGGGGCAGATCGCTCAAGGTCAGGAGTTTGAAACCAGCCTGAGCAAGAGCGAGACCCCTCTCTACTAAAAAAGGAAAGAAATTAATTGGCCAACTAAAAATATATAGAGAAAAAATTAGCCAGGCATGCTGGCACCAGCTACCGTGGTCCCAGCTACTCAGGAGGCTGAGGCAGGACGATCGCTTGAGCCCAGGAGTTTGAGGTTGCTGTGAGCTAGGCTGACGCCATGGCACTCTAGCCCGGGCAACAGAGTGAGATTCTGTCTCAGAAAAAAAAAAAGAAAACAAAAATAAATAAATAAATAAAAATCTTGATGCTTTGGAGCCCTGGAACTTGGATGCGATCGCTACCCCCAATCTCAAGCCTTTGCTAAGGGTGTGCGCCATTAGTCGAGGACCATATAAAGTCCTCCCCAAACTTCCAAGTCTTTTTGGATTAAATCATAAAGTCATCCCCAAAGGACCGTTCCCTTGAAGGCCTACTGTGTGTGAATGGAGTAAGCACTGAACACACAAACACAGCTCGCCTTGCAACACCGAACATCACGCAGTCTGTTCCTACCCAACCCCCACCTCCCGGGCTCCGGCCGATCCTCGCAGAGCCCACTGCGCAGGCGCAGGCCGGCCCTCCTCCCGGCCCCGCCCCGTCCACGTGCGCACGTGGCTGGGCGGGCTCAACTTTGTTCCTGAACTTTCTCCTCGGACGCCAGCGGGAGAAGCTCTGGGGACACCGCTGTGTTCCTGAAGGTTCTTCAGACGCCTGCGGGAGAAGTTCTGTTCCGTCCTGAGATTGAGATTCTGAAGAACTGATGGGGCAAAGAAGGCAGCTCTAGGTTTGTGGGGAGGGAGGCACAGGAGGTGGGAGGCTCAGAAGCCGGCGGGGGCTCCAGGTAATGGAGAGGGAGGAACGTGAGTTGTCGCCGAGTTAGGGGACTGCTGGGCCCATGGTGGGCCTCGGAGGAGCCGCGCACCCTGCCGCCGAGCGTGGAGCGGCAGCTGCTCGCAGAGGGGCGCGTGCCCACGCTGCCTCCCTCTGCCCCTTGCAAAGGTCCTCGTTTGCAGCTGGGGACGCCGAGGCGGGGACGGGGGGGAGGTGCAGCTCGGACGTGGCGCTGCCCCGCCCCCGTTAGCCTCGGCGCTCAGCGGCCGAAGGCGGAGAGCGCGGTCGGCCACCTCTCGGAGCAGGTGGCGTCCCTCGTCCCACCTGCGTTCGCTCCCGGCCGAGGGGGCCTTGGGGGCGGGGCGGCAGTGCCGGGGCGGGGCCTCCCGGGCCTCCCCGCCCGCTCCGGGGACCGAAACTCCGGCTCCACGCGGCGGGCCTCGCGACTCCGGAACGCGGAAACCGCGAATGCTGCCCGGGTGACCGCAGCGCCCGCGGCACCGCGAGGCCCCGGGCCACCCGGGCTGTCCGCGCGCCGCGTCCTTGCCGCCAGGGCCCGCGCCCAGACGATGCCCCCCGGCGCTGGCCGCCCGCTGTCGCGCTGCTGGAGCGGGTGGACGTGGGGGAGCCCCGGTAGGTGAGGGCGGCGCGGGGGAGCCGTGGAGGGCCCGTCGGGCTGCGACCCGGGTGCCCGATGTGAGCGTCCCCCGACGGCTGAACCCGCGGGCGGGGGGGGGATCTCGGCGCCCAGGGATGTGGCTGCCGCGAGTCCCCGAAGCTTTGGCCGTTGTGAGGGCTGAGTGGAGGTTTTGCGAGACTGCTTCTCCTTGGTAGTCATCCACTTCTTGATTCAACTCTCCGAGTATGTTGAAACTCTTCCGGGCCCGGCGTGGTATGGGTGCAGAAAAAGTCTAGCGACTGTCAGTGGTTTAATATGGTTTAATATGAACCACTTCCTAAGCCCATCCCTACCCAGATCTTTTAAGGCAGTTTCCATCCTTTCCATGCTTGTGGTTGAATTTCCCCATTTGGAATGCTCAGTTTGGAAGGCACGGCAGACCATGGTGGCTATATGGAAAAAAAATATTCAGTAATGATGTTAGACAAAGTGGAAAGGTTCGGGTTATTGGTAACTCCGAGGCTTTGAAAGATACCACAGGTCCCCTCAAGTTTTAAAAATTGTGAGCTCCAAGTGCAATGTGAAGCACCCCAACACCATAAGTGCATTGTTTGGTTTTGGGGGTGACAGGTGAATATGGGGCTCTTTCAAAGTGTAAAGTAGAAGTGACACAGAATTATAATGTGGTTATTTAAATTTTTGAATTTCCTTTCTGACAACTACATGTGTATGTGGAGAAGGAGTAGAAATAGTGTAAGCTCTAAGTGTGATTGAGTTTACATTTAGCAAATAGTTAAATTTATGTCTTGGATATTCTAAGGTTTCAGGCTTCATTGAAAATATCATTGCTGCTTGGAAAGGAGAGTACATTTTAACATTTGAGGTTAAGGAAATTAGAGGAGTGAAATCAATGTTTAGAGATACTAATACTTTGTTATTGGTCGCTTCCTTAAAAGTTTGTAATTAGAAAACAAAAACCTCTCTCTACCTTATTGCATATATATTTAAAAATATGAACCTAACCTGATCATAAAGATGTCAAAATTTGGGGGAGAGTGCCTAAGTGTCTTGAACACCCATTCATGTTTTCTTTTTAAAAAAATGTATTAAAGAATTCAAAGAACTAGACAAAAGAAATTATCTGTGGTGGTCCTGTTGACCAGTAGGGAGAACAGCAATAACAACTCAAGTTTACACTGTGAAATTTTAACCCAACTGACTAGTCATAATTTAAATTTTAGTATATATATCAGCCTTATTTTATATTTGTGGTTTAGTATGTTAAAAATCTTTTACACAGCCAGTAAAATATAATTCTAGTATTTCTACTCAGGTTTCATGAGACCCGAAGACCACTTTTTCTCTCAGCACACCGACTAGTGTACTTGGGCAAGTTTAGATTATAAAGTTAGGTTTTATTGTACTGCTGAAGGATGACATACTGCAAAATTTTTAAATTAGTGGAAACAACCACGGTTTTCAAATACTTAAAAGATTACTTTTAGAAAATTGGCAATTAAGATTTTTGGTAAATGTTCTGCTTCTGCTTTGTTCTTAATTGCCTTTTTCATTTGTTATCAAAATATCTTTGCCTTCGTGAATGATGATTTATGGCAGTGGTTCTCAACCTTATTGGCACCAGAAAGACAATTTTTCCACGGACTGTTGGGAGGGGAGGCAGAGGCAGCGCTCAGGCAGTGATGCGAGGGATGGGGAGTGGCTGTAAATACTGATGAGGCTTCTGTTGCCCTCCGGTTCATAAGTTTCATGGAAGACAATTTTTTCTGGGAGTGGGGAGAGCACCGCGGAGTTCTGTGCCCTGCCCTAACAGACCCCAGGCCCAGGGGGTTGAGGGCCGCAGATTTAGGGGATTTGAAGTGCCTGCATGTTATCCTGTTAGTTCTCAATGGAATCTAATTAACTCTCCAACTCCTGAATGTGTTGCACAGTGGCAATTAATTTTCCTCTAAAACTGTAAAATCTCAATACATTTTCACCAATCCCGAGGCGAAAAATAGCCTTATCCTTTTTCCATTGATATTTTGTTACTTATCCTTTATCAAAAAAGAACTTTTTTTGGTTCAGTTAAATGTGAGTTGTATTCATGTTTAATTAAAAATATAAAAGTTGTATTCTAGGGTAAGTTGTTTTTGCTTTGTAATACTTTCAGCTTTGTAAAGTTAGTCCAGTAGTAGGGATAGTCAGAAATTAACTTTTTAGAAGTAGTTCTGTGTTTTACAAGGTGAAGTAAAAGGTGCATAGTAAACTAAGCAAAGTTCAGAAAACTTTAAACTCATGTGTACAGTGAATTTGGTGATTACTTTAATGAGGTACTTTGCTTGTTAAGACAGTTCTCTGAAGTCTGGTAGCAATTCTATATCCTTAGAATGTATAATCCACATAATACAAAGCCTTTGTAATTATTGCCCTTTGAAATTAATGATAGCTAGCTGCTCCTGGGGGGGGGGGTCTGTCTATAATTACAACAGCTGAGACTTTGGCACAGACCTTGCTACTGCTTTAATCAGTGTGACTGAATATATGTGGACAATTAAATCCTTATCGAAACCTAATTTTTGTTTTAGGTACCTTTGTTAGTGCCCTATGAGACTCCAGACACACAAAAAAGCATTTTTGTTGTTTTTTTTTTGTTTTTTAGACTTCTCTACTCCTAGGATTTTTGAGGACAGTAATCTAATAGAATCACTGATTTGAGTATCTGGCTTGTCGGGATACCAATCTAAAACCACACACACACTCACACACCTGAAGGGGGAAAAATCCTTTCCTTTTGCCGATGAAGATAAAACTTCATTTTTTTTACATTTTTAAAAGCGTAAGCTCATTAGCACTGGAACATTTACAGTTGAACAGCAAGACTAAAGTGTGTGAGAGAGAGTATGAGTAAATGGCATTTTTTTATATTAAACCATCAGGGATGACTCTAATCTTTTAGTAGTGTTCTTAACATGAGATACATGGACTTCAGTGATTATTCGAAGCCCCTAATTTTTAGCAAAAATGTGTGATTTGTGTTAATTTTTGTTGGAGAAAAGATATATGACTTCATCAGATTCTTTAAAGAGTATAAGACATGTCTCCCACCAAAAACAAAGTTAGCAGTAATAAAATTGAGAGAGTTTTATAAACTGAAATAGCTATTACAGATAGTGGTAGAACTAGGGCTCAAACCTAGGTTTTTGACCGCCAATCCTTTGCTTCCTCCCGTAGTCCACATTTATTGTATGTTATAGTGACCTCTTTTTTGGGTAGGGGCAGTGTTCTCCACTCTGTGGTTTATAAGCGAAGCCTTGTTTAGAGATTTCAAGCTCACATAAGCATTTTAATTTAATGCAGGGTCTTAGGAAGAATTATGAGCAAAAAAATTGTCATCTGTAAAGGAGAGATTTGGCAAATATTTTCTAAATATGTAGAGATGAAAACATTACTCTAAATTTGTGCCACTAATAGAGCAAATCAAAAAGGGAGAAAACTTTTATAAAATCAATATTACAAATTCTTACATAGGGTATGGTGATCAGGAAAATCTGTAAACCCTTTGAGCTTAGAATGATATTCCTAAATTTTACACACCCTTTACATCCAGTGTAGTATGTTTTGTATAAAGTCATATTTGGCCAAGGAATAGAAAACAATTTAAGTGAACAGCAAAAGAACAAATTTTAGAGAAAA
The DNA here is from genome assembly GCA_963574885.1 of Lepilemur ruficaudatus. Taxonomy (NCBI): domain Eukaryota; kingdom Metazoa; phylum Chordata; class Mammalia; order Primates; family Lepilemuridae; genus Lepilemur; species Lepilemur ruficaudatus. The sequence continues at coordinate 10,343 of CAUYRT010022482.1, forward strand.
GTTCCACAAATCCTTTCTCTTTCTCTAGAAAACCTAATTTTTGTGTTTTTCAAGCCCATGCTAATCAGGTAAACCTGGTGTCTTTCTGTGCCTCTGTTTCTTCATGTGTAAAATGGGAAAATTAACAGTATCTATACTGGTCATGGCATCCTAGGCCGAGAAATAAACTTGGATCATTTTTCTTGATTCTTGCGATGCTTTGCTTTTGTCAGACTGTTAAGTTTTAATCATAACGTATAGGTTAATTCAGTTAATTGACATTCTCCTGTTGAATTAACTGTTTTTCATGCCTTTGAAGCCCATTCCCAGCAATTAAACCTAATTTAGTTTTTCCAATTTTTTTGTATGTGCTTGCTTATCAGAGGTATTTAGCCCATACAAATACAAGGACTTTATATGTATGTGTTTTCTCTTAAAGCTAAAATAGAAGAGTGGGCTTCATAGGTCAATAAAATAACTATTTTAAAAAGAATGAAGGAGTGTTAGATGATTCATGTTAAACTGTGAAGATTAAAACATTACAGCTCTTTATTTGATAAAACATGCACTTGAGGCCAGACTCGGTGGCTCACACGTGTAATCCTAGCACTCTGGGAGGCCCAGGCAGGAGGATTGCTTGAGGTCAGGAGTTCGAGACCAACCTGAGCAAGCGTGAGACCACATCTCTACTAAAAACAGAAAAAATTAGCTGGGCGTGGTGGCACATGCCTATAGTCTAGCTACTTGGGAGGCTGAGGCAGGAGGATTCCTTGAGCCCAGGAATTTGAGGTTGCTGTGAACTAGGCACTCTAGACTCAGGTGACAGAGCAAGATTCTGTCTCAAAAACAAAAAACCACATGCACTAGTAATAGCAGCCAACACTTACCTAAAACTGTACATATGTTAGTCATTGTTTTATTTGATGTGTGGATTAATTCAGTTAATATAGCAAGAGAGGCTGGGCGCAGTGGCTCACGCCTGTAATCCTAGTACTCTGGAGGCTGAGGTGGGTGGATTGCTCAAGGTCAGGAGTTCGAAACTAGCCTGAGCAAGAGCGAGACCCCCATCTCTACTAAAAATAGAAAGAAATTAATTGGCCAACTAAAAATATATAGAAAACATTAGCCGGGCATGGTGGCACGTGCCTGTAGTCCCAGCTACTTGGGAGGCTGAGGCAGAAGGATTGCTTGAGCCCAGGAGTTTGAGGTTGCTGTGAGCTAGCCTGACGCCACGGCACTCTAGCCTGGGCAATAGAGTGAGACTCTGTCTCAAAAAAAAAAAAAAAAATAGCAAGAGAGTGTCTGTTAACTGATTTAACCTATAAATAGATACTGGGTTTTTTCCCCCCATTTTCCATACGAAGAAATCAAGGCACAGAAAGATTAGGCAGCGGTCCAGAGTTGCGCACAGAGTCAGTAAGGGGCAGACAGGATTTGGAACCAGGTCATCTGGCTTCACCAAACTGCCACCAAAAATATTACCTCTTATCTATGGCATGAATAACTCAAATAATTTTCTTTTAAAAACAATTTACCTGAATTATGTATGCTAATTTTTTAGAGGAAAATTATTTGCTTGTTACAAATTTGCTGAGTCTGAAAATTATTGTTTTTGTCACCTTGTATTTAATGTGACAATCCAAAATTAAAACTAAAATTTTTAGCCTGGCAAAAGCATAGCATCACAAGAGTCAAAAAAATGATCAAAGTTTATTTCTCTGCCCAGGGGGTACTATGACCAGTATTCCAGTTACTTTTCTCCTGGGGACTCGGTAATAATCAAGTTTTGCCCACAGGGTTTTTTAAATCCTTAAGCCTCTATTTGATCGGCTTTGTGTAATCACTACCAGGTTTATTTCAGTATTTTAGACTTTGTGTGATTAAATATTTCATGAAGAATTTTTGAGAAGCCTGTTTGTTATTAAAATCAGGTAGAATTTTAAATGTCAGAAGTAGACAAATTATGTTAAAATCCATTCTTTATAGGAACATTAGTGAGAATGCAAATTATTAGCTTGTTGCTGTGCTGATAGTAAAGATTGGTTAATTGCTAGTAGTTACCTTCTTAAATTTAAATATTAATTTCAAAATGAACATTCTGCCTCTTTTATGAGGATGTATAGTTAGATACAGTTATTTAAAAATTATAACTGTGTTAGTGTTTTTCTTGACATAACTCTGTTACAATACTAAATAGTTAACCTTTTTTTGTTTTTTTAAAAACCTTACCTTGCTGACTTTAGCAGCACATTTTTTAATTTTAGGTTCAGCAGACCATAAAAGCTGAATAATGATGAGTGGCTGTATTTTCCATGCCAAGATGTAGAAAAAGAAGCTACAATTGACTTCTTTGAACTAACACAGAACACTTAATATTTTAAAATGAGGGCAACATCTGAATGGCAAGAATGGCACATTTCATTGACACTAAAGGAGACACTAAAGGAGAATCAGAGGAATACTTTCGGTTTTTAGCCAGGAAACAAACCAGTGAGGGAGGAAAAGTTGATTCAGTGTTGGTCAATCCTAGTTGACCAACTTTACCCGTTTCTAATTAGAAATTTATGTGTATAGTTATTTTCCTATATTAACCAAAATGAATTGTGTGGATTTTATACATGTGACTAATTTCAGAGATTACTTTGTTTTAGGGGCAAGTAATTGATAAAGTTTTCTACATGGATTAAATTGGGATTATCTTATTATTCTTTCTCTTCCAAGACTTTTATGTTATTAATTCCCTTGAAAATTGTGTCATTATCTTTAATCATCTTATTATTCCTTTGTATTTCCCAAATGTCTTTTAAAAAGTCTCATAACCATAATAGATTAGTGATGAATCTTATCCCTGTGCTTTCCCAACAATTCCCAACTCCTTTTGCATATATTTCCATCTCTTTGAGCAGAGAATGCACTCAGTTTGGGGCTATATTGATTGATCTGTTTCACAGCCTGGTGGCACAGTTAACTTCATATTTCATACCCTTTTAGCAACACATCTAATTTCCAGGACCTTAGCCCTGTTTATATCTGCATAGGGAAGACAAGTGGCTTTAAGCAGGCAAAGTGGTTACTCTTTTGCCGTTCTCATTTGTTTTTCACTGTGTTCTTAATACAGAAACTTAGAGGAAGGCATAGTTATGTTTAATTTTTGGGCCCAAAACAAAACAACACTGATATGTAAGGGTAGGTAATGCAGGTAATCATCCTTGTTGTGGAATAGGTTGCAAGTTGTCCTGTGCTAATTTGCTCCATGGTAGAGTGGTTCTGTTTCAGTCCAGCCCATCAGAAGCATGCATTTGAGAAAGTTGGGGGAAGGACTAGAACTAGAGGATTGATTCAGTGAAGAATTGAGCTGTTTTCTCACCGTTCTCTGTAGCCAGGGTGACTTTCACCTTTTTGTGGAACTTGATCTATTTTACTTTTTTTTTTTTTATTTTTTTATTTTACTTTTTTAATGCTTGTATGTTCACTATTTTATTTATTCACATCACAAGCTAAAGTGACAATAAACGAACAACAAAGGTTTTAACATGGCTCCAAGATAGCAAGGGAGTTTTAACCCCAGGAGACCTCTTAACTTTAATTTTTCCTATGATGAGAAGCAGCTGGATTGGAAGTACTCCTTTCCATAGTATAGGCTCTTGGGATAGTCTTTTAAGCATGTAAATTACTTTGAACTTTACTCTCATTTGACTATATAATTAGATAGATAAAGGCTTCTCCTTGGGCCCAGAGGAGAGCCTGCCCCAAATTTTTAGAGAAATACATCCATGTAGTGTAGGTTATTAAAAGAAAATTAGAACTTCTGAGTCACCACCAAATCATGGAAATCTTTGAGTACACTTCTAATTTGGGAAATCCTTTATTTTGGAGGTTGGTTGTTCAACATTGACAACTAAACATGGGTGATTACAATTAAATAGTTAAAGCATATAATTGAAAAATATAATCCCTCTCTTGCCTGTACTGTCTGTCCTGAGGGCAACAGGCAAAATCTATGCAGTAAACATAAATGCCTTGAGAAATGTACTGGTAATTCTCAGACCTTTCCTTTTTGGAGTGCCAAAATTTTATTGTGCCCAATCATCTAGATTGGTGTTCTCAAGATGTGATGCCTCCACTATCAACATCACCTTGAAATTTATGAGAAATAAAAATTCTTGGTCGATTAGCTCAAACATGCTGAATTGGAAACTCTGGAGGTGGGATCCAGTAATCTGTGTCTTAATAAAACGTCTGTGTGATTCTCATATATACTGAAGTTTGAGAACCACTAACCCTTGATTATCAGGGGTGAACCATGGGTTTTTTGCTTTGCCAGTCTATTGGTTAAATATAAATAGTTACACGTGTGGGTATTGCTACGTATGTGTACACCTGGAATTGGCAACCTGTGTTATTAGTACTACATTGAATAGTGGTACCCAAGATAAAATTGTTGGTGGTCTTCACAGTTCTTTTCTGCTTCCTTGCCTTTCCTCCTTGCAGGGTGTCTGGAACAAGGTAGCGACTTGAGAAATATTTATTAAATTAATTGATTGCCCACCCCCTACTCTGGGAAAAAAAAAAGAAAAAGAAAAACTATATTCTTTTCATTTCTTCCTCTGCATGAGCATTAAGCCTGAAAATAGGGTGTCCTAACAGTGACACTGGCTTAAAAGAGATTGATAATACATTTAGAAATAAAAAGAAACAGTTCTCATGTACCTAGTACTGGGTTGGAATAGTATAGTGGTTTAGAATCCAAGGTATCCAATTGGATACCTTCCTCAGAAGTATCTTAGTGGGCCAGTGAATGGCAAACTTACCTTACATAAGAATTACCTGGAGAACTTGTCAGACCGCAGATTGCTGGGCATAACTTCTAGATTCAGTAGGTCTAGGATGAGGCTAAAAGATTGATATTGCGAGCAAGTTTCCAGGTGATGCTCACACTGCTGAGCTAAGGACCACAACTCGAGAACCATGGCCCTTAGTTCACTAGACCAGAAATGCAGGTGATTTTATTAATGTCCTTGTGAGGTCATACCACTCCCATAGCCAGTGAGCTATAATTAGAAAGTTTAGAATATGCTTAGATAACAAATTTACTAAGTAGTATTTTTTCTAGTTTTGTGCCTTTCCGTATTCCAGAGGTGTCTGTTAACATAAAACTTTCAACTTTCAACCTCTCTTTCAACATGAAACTTTTTTTAGACTTCTTTAAAAACTAAGTCACAACTTACCTATCTAAATAATTGAGTTTGAGTGGAATAGATTTTTACCCAGCTCTTGCCACATTGATCATTTCTCTGCTTTTCATCTGGAGCTTAATTTTTCCAATATAACTTTATTCCCAGACATATGTTTCTTGTTTATATTAAGTTGAAATTGTGTGTCTGTTTTCTGTCCTCCCATACAAGTTCCTAAAGAATGGGAAATTGACATTTCTTTCACATTTTTTTGTCACAACTAAACACAGTTTTTGTAGACTTGACTCCTTGTCCTTGAATTCTTGTTACCCAGAACATCCTTACCGTCTCATGAAACAGGTTAGAAAGAGGTGAAAGTGATGCTTTTTTCCAAGCCCTTTTGCAAGCCTTTTTTCCTTGCTATATGAGTAGTTTTAAGGAGGATTTGAAATATCAACCAATGCAGAATTCTTATATTTAATAGAAACTTTAGTTAAATATTTTCAACCATACCCATAAAAACACATACATCCCTCTGCAGATTAAATCTTTTGCTGATTAAATTCATAATTCTGTACTGGGTAGCTTCTAGTAGAGAAAAAAAGTACTGAAGACAGTTTTAATTTTTCTTTTAATAGAAGATCTCCCACAAATTTGTAGAATTTACCAAATGAGTACCATGGGTACCTTCTTTGTTAAAACCTGTAGTTGCTGTCGCTCTGTAATTTCAGTGTCCCTGTAGCCAGCTATTTTTTTTCCTATTGCTATGCCACTGTCTTGCCTTGCCAGAAAGTCTGGAGCAGCTCTGTGCAAGTGTCTTGGTGTTGACATCCTTCCTTGAACAACTTTCATGATCAAATTAAAAGACAGTTGTTACCTTTTACATCCTCATACATATTTTCCTTCTTACACATGGCAGTTGTGTTAATTTACAAGTTTGCTTCATGCTCTTCATGTCCTGACCTAACATCTGTCTTTTACTATAATTATAGTAGACATGTAAATACCAGTAGTTATCAATTTCCAAATGTATATATTACCCATATAATTATTACTAATTGTTAACATTCATACCATTATTGGTATCTTTATGTGAATGCCAGTGAGAGACCATCACTATCAAGTTGCTCATAATTTCTGGTTCCTAAATTATTTGGCATGTTATTTTTATATGCCAGTTTCTTATTCTTATTACCCTGATACTTCTTGACTATACTTGCCCCTGATTCTTTGTATTCTCTACTTTCCCTTCTTTGGATCTCTTGGGCAATGACTTCATTAAACCACTTCAGTAAAACCTAGGCAAAGTAATAAGATGGTAAAAATAAGATGTTCTTTTGTTTATCTACTGAGTTTTAAAATACATAACAGTGATGTTTTCAAAGATTGATATACAGTGTCTAAATACTTTTTGATTTTCTTGGATGCTTAACTTGGGAAAAAATCTAGAATTTGGAGTAAGTCTTAAATGTTACTTCATGTTTCACTAATAAAAATACTTTTTATTGAAGAATGCATATCATTTTAATATATGAATTAGTACCGTATAGATACACCTTGTAATCAGTAATATCCTGAAATCAAGGTGTAAGTTAAAAGTTGTCTAACATCACAAGAACATGAAGCCGATTATAACAGGTTATTAATATTTGGACTAATTACAGTTCTTTCTTGTTTCTGTGATACATACAAACAAAATTAAGGTTTAAATGCCTCTAGAAAGAAATTTAAGAACTGGGTTGGAATAGTGTAGTGGTTTAGAATCCAGACTTGATGCCAGTGTAGACTCTGGGTTAAAAAAAAAAAAGCCTGGATTTACAAACCAGTTTACCAGTTGGGAAACATTGAGCAAGTTTCTTAAACTTTTTGAGTCTCTGCTTTGTCATCTGAAAATGAGAATAGTACCACCAATCTATGAAGATAAAATGAGATACTTTATATAAAGTACTGTATAGTACATAGCATATATCATAACTGTTCACAATGATTTGTTGATAAAATTTTGGTATAGAAGTAGCAGGCTGGCTGGATGCGTAGCTTATGCCTGTAATCCCAGTGTTTGGGGAGGCCAAGGCCGGAGGATTGCTTGATCCCAGGAATTTGAGGTTACAGTGAGTTACATAATGGTGCCACTGCACTTCAGCCTGGGTGACAGAGCAAGACTCTGTAGAAAATTTTTAAAGAGTAACTTATTTAGTGTTTAGTATTTTTTGTTGTTTATAAAAATGCATACAGAAAACAACCCCCTTCCTCCCCTAAACTGAAAGAGGAATGAAAGGGAGGCAGAAATTAGCAGGAAGAGAATGGAGAGGACAATAAAGAAATAAAAAGATTATTCTGGTGGGAGCTTCTGACCATAATTCTCCACATATTTCTGTCTTTTTATTTTTTTGTAGGTATTCCTTTATCATTTTTCACAAATGGACTGAGTCCTGATCATAACTGTAGGATGCTAGATAGCATTGAAGAGTGGTAAGTATTTCATATAATGGTTTTGCTATTGCTATTACAGTGCCGTGTTGCTCTTTTTTTTCAACTCACTTTGGGTAAACTCTACTACTTTACAACTGATTTATAAATAATTTGGCAATAAAAAAGTTATATGAAGAATGTGTGTATTTTATCACACATTGGAATACTTTTAAAGTATGTAAATATTTATCCTCGGTAGTAAATATTTATTGGGTACTTTATCAGTTTGCTTAGGCTGCTATAACAAAATGTCATCAATTGGGCAACTCATAAACAACAGAAATGTATTTCTCACAGTTCTAGAAGCTGGGAAGTCCAAGATCAGGGTACTGGCACATTCAGAGTCTGGTCCCACTTTCTCATAGAAGGCACCTTGTTGTTGTGTCCTCACATGGTGGAAGGGGCTTAGCTAGCTCCTTCTAGCCTTTTTAATAATAGGGCACTAATCCTGTTCATGAGGGCTTCACTCTCAGGATCTAATTATCTCCTAAAGGCCTCAGCTCTTAATACCATCACATTGATGAATAGATTTCCACATGAGCTTTGAAGAGGCACAAACAGATCATAGCAGGTACTTATTTTATAAGGGATTATGCTTTGTGTTGGAGGTAGAAAAGTGGGTAAATTATAGTCCACTGGAGAATATTGGCCCATACATAATTGACCTTAATTTAGCATAAATATTGAACTTTTCAATAACTAATTTGGAAAGTTAGATTAATATGCACATACTGCTTAAAACATTTGTGGTGTTCAAGGTTTGGAATTAACATTTCAAAGCAGAACAATAAAATTAGTTGTATTTTGTAGCCATTTTTGTTTTCATTTTTACATTTTTAATCAAGTGGTATTAACCACATTTAGTCACCCAAATATGAATCATGTGGGTTCTGAATGATACCTGTTGGATTCTAAAAATGAAATGTACTCTCTTTCAAAGGGTGAGAATTAGATCCCCTGTTGACATTTAAAAAACAGAGATGCCATAGTCTTAGAAGGAAGTACTGTAGGCAAATAAATTTCCTAAGTAATTTGAAAGTTAGGGGAGGTAGAAGCATAACTCAATGGAAATCAACCAGGGGAGAGGAAGGGATGGATGAAAACCTACCCAGTGGGTACATACATGACGGGTATATCTGGGTGACAGGCACTCTTACAACCATGACTCAAGCATTATAAAAGTGATTCATGTAATCAAAATTATTTGTGCCCCATAATACTTTGAAATGAAAAAAAAAAAAAAACGGCATCTGAGCTGTTTAACTTAGGAGGCTGCCAAATTTTTAGGGCATCAGCTTGCATACAATGTGCAATTTCTTGCATATGTCTATATGTGGGACTGCAGACAATATGTAGATAAGTAGAGCCTGAAAGTAGTAGGAAGAGGAATGGGTGTAGGAAGGGGGAAAACATTTTACAGTTTGCAGTAGAACTTTAAGGCTTGCTGAAACACTGATGAGGAGAGTAAAGCTTAGGAGCAGACAAGCAGTCATGTAGTGAGTGGCAGAGTCAGGCTAAAAAACCCATGTCTGCTGACATCTTGTACAGAATCCTTTCGGTTATTTTATGAATCCTTTAAAAAAATTTTTTTCAATCCAATTTCATAAACACAATTTGGAAGGAAAGTGACAAGTTGAATTGTTAAATCACAAGAGTATGAACTCTAGCCAGGTTACCCCCAGCTGTTTATCACTGAGCCTGAGAATTTAGATTTTCTCCCAATGTATTGACTAGTCACTGTGAGCAGTTTTAGACTTTTTTTCCATTTGTGGGGAAAAAAATGCCTTTTCAATCTCAATAGAGCCTTTAAAACAAATCTGGAAGATGCTTTATTTGGTAGCACTCTATAATTATTACAGTCACCCCAGGGTACTAAGATTTTATTCTCTCAAAATAGTTTAAATTAGTACAGTTTTACTATAAATTTCTGAAGGTTTAGAGATACAGTGCATTCTAATGTATAAGGCTTTCTTTTGATAACAGCCTATCTTTCTGAGGAACTGATACAGGTGCTGATTATAACAAGCCACATAGGTTCTCTTTATCTAAATCTTTTAAACCTAAGTAAAACAAGTATCTACAGAGTGGGCCCACTGCTTGGGAGTTATGTTGACTTTTTTTTTTTTTTTAACCCTCCTTGGTATTTTCTGGTAGTGAGTTCATATAGCTACTGGAATTACTGTGTAGTTGTTATAAGCCTTGTCTCTGACCCACATACCATAATGCTTCCTCCCCAGGTAAGTAGTACTCAACAGGTGTCCATCTTCTCCAAAAGGATTTGGTAATCTTCACGTGGTACTCTTCCTAAAAGATTCCAAGATTTGGCAGTGGCAAAGTAAACAAGTGGAAAATGAATGAAAAACGATCTGATAAGTCTTAATCGTCATTTTAAGTAAAATTAAAAGCATAATAAAACTATCACTGTGCCTCCTTTGTTATTTTATTTCTCGTTTTCTTTTTATTTAATATGAAGAGGATGGAGATGACCTACAAATGTTTTTTATTTAGTCACTTCTACCTTCTGTGTATAAGACTGAGGGGCAATTAAAAAGAAAAAAATCCTACGATCATTATTGTCCCACATTTAGGCATTTCAGATGTTCCTCTCTCCTCCCAAGTTTCAGGGCACCCATAGCCATACTGCATGTTAAAAGACTTAAAAGAAAATGAGGGATACAACCTAATAAGTCACTACAATGAAATTGAACTTTATTAAATGTATGTGTTCACAAAGTGTTGACATGTAAACCTTTCAATAACCTATATATTTATCTAATGGGATATCACATAATAATGGCTTTGTAGATGTTGAATCTGAAATCAGTAAGAAAAAATGATCTAATGCTCAACCAGGTGTTCCTGCCTGAAGTGACAAATAAAGGTCAACAGTATTCTTTAAGTCAAATAAGAGAATTATTAACAGATGGATTTTGCTGATAGCAGCTTAAGAGCATCTTCTGATCCTTCAACAAAACGTGGTTTCAAGCTTCTAGTCCATGAAAAACAATGAATGTTCACCTCTTCAGTACCCCCATCACCAATTCAACAGACATTTATTGACAATTTGTGCAAGGTTATGTGTTAACGTCTGAATCATTATGCTCTATATGTTTTGTTGGTATGGGCCTTTTTCCTTAAACAGACCATAATCCTTTTGATTGGGATCTTGCTGACTAAAAGTCAGTTCAACCTGACCCATAGATCATCTAAAAATCCTCTGTCTTAGTGTATTCAGACTGCTATAACAAAAATACCATAACCTGGGAAACTCAACAGAAATTTATTTCTTACAGTTCTGGAGGTCTGGAAGTCCCAAGATCAAGGTGCTAGCAGATCTGGTGTCTGGTGATGGACTGTTTCTTGGTTCATAAATGGCTGTCTTCCTTTTCACTGTGTTCTCACATGGTGGAAGGAGTGAGGGGAGGTCTCTGGGATCCCTTTTATATGGGTGCCAATTCATTTCATGAAGGTGCCACTCCTGAGACCTTATCACCTTCTAAAGGCCCCGCCTCCCTATACCTTCACATTGGGCTTTTCCCGTATGTTTTCTTCCAACAGTTTTATAGTTTTAACTCTTAATCTTTAAGTCTTTGATCCAATTGGAGTTAATTTTTTTTCTCAGTTTAAACATTGCAACTTGATTCTTTCGCATGTGGATATCCAACTTTTCCTGGCACTATTTGTTGTAGACTGTGCTTTTTCCCATTGAACTGTCTTCACACCCTTGTGGAACATCATTTCATCATACATGTAAGGGTTTATTTTGGGGCTTTTTATTTTTATTTTATTGGTGTAGATACCTGTTTCAAGGAACATGAGGTATGGAAATGAATAATATATACTAATAGAGGAAACATAGTATTAAAAGCAAAAGATAACACAAAGAATAAAGAGGAGAATCGGATTTATGAGACTTCGGTTGGAATTATCAAGCACAATTTGTTTTTTTAAGAGACAGCCTTACTGTGTTGCTCAGGTTGGAGTGCAGTGGCTATTCACAGATGCAATCAGAGCACACTACAGCCTAGAACCCAAGCCAGCTTTCCTGCCTCAGCCTCCTGAGTAGCTGAGACTACAAGCACATGTTATCACACCTAGTGTATAAATTGAACCTGATAAAGCATATCTACTAAAAAAATAGAATTTAAAATACAAAATTTAAATATAGTAATGTCAAAATTATAAAGTACCTTAGAATAAATACTTTAAAAGATTTGTAAAACTCTCAGTGGAAATTATAAAACTTTATTGAAAGACATTAATAACATGAATAAGTGGAGAAATGTACCATGTTCATAAATGGGAAAACTGATACAAAAGTGTCACTCCTCCCCAGAAGTGATCTCTGTGTTCAGTGAAATTGCAATTAAACCTAAACAAGGTCTCTTATTAGGAGAGAGATTTAACATGTGTGTGTAAGCACAAAGATGTTATGGAAGAACAAGATTTTTTTCCTTTTCTTTTGATGTGCCCAAACGTGTGTCGAGATATGTTACAGTGTTGGTGTTTGTGAAAGAATGCAAAAAGATACCAGTGAAAGAGAGCAGAGAGTCCAGAATTTTATATATAGAGAGAAAGTTGATTTATGTCAGAGATGGCATTACAGATAAATAGAAACAGGAAAGGTTGTTAAAATAAATGTTGGCTATTCATATGGAAAAATCGAGCCTTTATTTCTTACCTGAGACAAAAATGAATTTAAGACAGTAAATACTTAAAGGTGAAAGGCAGGCCAGACACAGTGGCTCATGCCTGTAATCCTAGCACTCTGGGAGGCCCGGTGGGGAGGATTGCTTGAGCTTGGGAGTTCGAGACCAGCCTGAGCAAGAGTCAGACCACGTCTCTGCAAAAAATGTAAAAATTGGCTGGGTGTGGTAGCTCCCACCTGTAATCCCAGCTACTTGGAAGGCTGAGGCAGGAGGATCACTTGAGACCAGCCTAGGCAACATAGGGAGAGACCCTGCTCTACAAAAAAAAATTAGTGGAATGTGGTGTTATGAACCTGTAGTCCTAGCTACTTGTGAGACTGAAGCAGAATGATCCCTTGAGCCCAGGAGTTTGAGGTTGCAATGAGCTCTGATTGCACTACTGCGCTCCACAGGGTGACAAAGCAAGACCCTGTCTCAAAAGAAAAAAAAAAGCAACAGATTTGAACTGGCATTTCATAGTGAAAATACAGTATACTCAGTAGATTGTCAGTCTTAACAAAAATTGGAGAAATGCAAATGAAACATGAGATAAGATTTGCACCTATCAGGGTGGCAAGAAGTAGTCTGCTGACATCAAGCATTGGTAAGAATACGGAGAACCTGAAACTGTCGTATATTCTCATAATGTGTAATGAGAGATTCAGAAATTAGGCTACTTAAAAACTAGTTTTTTGATGGGAGGAAGATGCTATAAACAAAATTAAAAGACAAAAATATTGAAATACATATGACAGACAAAACTAATTTCTTTGTATATAGAGTCCTGACAAATCATTAACTAAAAGACAGTCTTGTCTGTAGGAAAAAAATAGACAAAAATATAGAAACAAATGACTCACAGAAAAAGTAGCTCAACCTCACTGATAATTAAAGAAATGCAAATTAAACCCACAGATTTCTGTTTTTATTTATCAAGTTTAAATGGTTAAAGTTTGATGAAATATTAAAAACTTTTAAAGAGAATATTTTATTTTTTTCTTATAAGTAAAAATTAGTCAAAACAATAATAAAGGCCAGACAGAAAAGTGAGTTCTTGAGAGACTAAGGAAGCATCACCTGAGAGGTAGCTGTAAAATCAGGATTATGAAGTCATAGAAGTCTGGTCAAGTGTGTTATTTCAAGAGCAGAGATTGGTCAAGAGTATCAGAGAGAAGCCAAGTAAGTTGGGAGCTGGAAATGTACTTATAAGAGTAAGAGACTGATGTGGAAATCATTGGTGACTGAGGATTATTGTTTAGGTAGAGTAATGGAAACGGAAATTAAAACAGATTGAGGAGGGAGAGGGAGGTGAACCGGACAAGAGCAAATATGACTCCGGTAAATTTTACTTTGTTTTTTAAATGATTGTTTGAGCCTGTTTAAATGCTGTTGGGAAGAATACAGAGAAGCAAAGTGGGAAGAGGTGATTGAGACGGTGGGGTATAGAAGAAAGAATCCTGACATGGAGATCATGAGACCTAGTTTTTATTTACTACCAACTCTTTGATACTTAAGTTGCTTCATCTATAACAGGGTTGGCAAACTTTTCCTTGTAAAGGGCTGGAAGCCACTAGATCACAAATATTATGATCTTTGTGGCCCATAGGTAACACTTGGTCAACTGTGCTTTCATAACAGGAAAGCAGCCTTACATAATAGATAATGAGTGGACTGGTTGTGGCTGTGTTCCATAAAACTTACCTCAGTCACTGAATTTGAATTTCATATCATTTATGTGACCTGAAATATTTTTGACTTTTTTCCCATCACTTAAAAGTGTAGAAACTATTTCTTAACCTTGTAGGCTCTACAAAAATAGGTAGTGAGCTGGATTTGGCCCCCAGGCTGTAGTTTGCCAACCTCTAATCTATAAAATGAAAAGTTGGACTTAAGTATATGTCATCTCTTCGTTGTATAGTCTTAACGGGAATTCTTCTTGATGTAATCTAAGTATATAGTTTATCATATATATGATCTGATTTAACTTTATCAGAAATAATCCTATGTATCAACCATTTTTACAACTCTGCAGAAGAACTCAGAATTTGTTTGTGACTAAAGTTCCATGAATATTTATTAGGATCTCTTTCCTGAGATTACCGGAAGAGGGATGATTTTTTCCGTATTTACATAATTTATAATTTCTTTAATATTTTAAAATAAACTTTTGAAAACTAAAGTATATTTTTGTATAGAGCTCAAAATTCAGTATTCAAATTAGTATTACTTGGCACAAATAAAAGGTAATTATAAAAATAAATGAAAACAGAACAGTGTTACTTAAGATCTTAAAACTGATGCGTTGTTTCTTTTTGTTAAAAAGGGATATTAGAGAGCTTTTAGAGATGTTGAAGGCAAATTAAAAAGATAATTTATTTGAACATTTGAAAGATAACTGAGAAAAACATTGTAATGTTTTGTATAAAATCATCTTGAGTTGCCTTTTATTAGGAAACTTTCATAACTGATAGCAGCTGAGTCTTAAGAGAACTCAGAGACTAAGTTGTTCAGTTGAAATACCAAGTTCTCTTATTAAAAACACTTCAGTAGTATTAGGTAAAAGATTTTGCAGGGATTTTTTTTATTTTTTGTAATCTTTATAACCAGTGGTCTCAAGTATTCAAGTTCCTAATTTTTAATGATAGTCTTAGGAAACAGTACAAATGTCCCCTTAAAGTAGACCTTGAAGGGATTAAGTCTTTAGACTGGCAATTTTACATAAAAGGGGTTTGAATCCTTTGCCACCAACTTGTATCTGAAAAGGTATTATCACTCATAATGAACACAGAGTAATGCACTGAAAGGAAAGTTAGTGACTTGCCCAAGGTTCCATCCTTGGTTAATGTAGAGCTAGAATTAGAACCTCACTTCTAAACTATTTGTCTTTATGATACCGTGCTTGCAAACGTAACTCCAGAACTTGGTTCTGTAGCACAGACTTCAGGATTATGTTAACTGTTAATTGTGTGCAGTTATTGTGTACCAGGTTCTGTACGCATATGTCATAGAGATATACTACCCTCAGACAAGTTAGGCACTTTTCCCCGCTTAACCTTGTTACTTCATGATACAACCAAAATTTGAACCATTGTGACATTTTGCCTTTCTGAGTAATATTTCCTTTGTGATCTGTCTGGTATTTGGATCTAGGTTTCCTCTTAGAAACAGAGACTCACTCTCGTTCTTAGAAATTCCCAAGCTGATAGAACCCAGTCTCTTTTTTCCCCGTTTAGCTTTTTAGTTCATTTTATACTTTTTATTTCTTGTCTTCTGCCCTTGTGAGCACCTCCAGTACATGAAGCAGTGATAGTGGGTATCCTTATTTTAGTCTTACTGTTAAAGGGAGTGCTTCTGACATTGACTAATTTGCTGTAAATATTTAGTAGATCCCTGTCATCAAGTTATGAAAGTTTCTGTCAGTTCTTACTTGCTAAAGCTTTTTTAAAAATCTTAAATAGATTTTGAATTTGATTAGATGCTTTTCTGCATCTATTGAGATAATCACTTGATTATTTTCCTTCACTCAGTTTATGTAGTAAATGAAATATAAATATTTTCTATTGCTAAATCACCCTTGCAATTCTGGGATTAACTCAGTTTATTATGTGTTATCATTATCTTTATTCACTTTTTTTTCTTTTGTTTTGAGACAGAGTCTAGCTCTGTTACCTGGGCTAGAGTGCCATGGTGTCAGCCTAGCTCACAGCAACCTCACACTCCTGGGCTCAAGCAATCCTTCTGCCTCAGCCTCCCAGGTAGCTGGGACTACAGGCTTGTGCCACCATGTCCGGCTAATTTTTTTCTATATATATGTTTTTAGTTATCCAGTTAATTTCTTTCTATTTTTAGCAGAGACGGGTTCTCGCTCTTGCTCAGGCTAGTTTCGAACTCCTGACCTTGAGCAATCCACCTGCTTCGGCCTCCCAGAGTGCTAGGATTACAGGCGTGAGCCACCACGCCTGGCCTCTTTATTCACTTTTACAATCAATTTGTAACTGCTGATTTAATTTCTTCTTAATAGGATTATTCATTCTTTTTATTTCTTCTTGAATAAGTTTTGGTATTTTGGAATGGAATCAATTTGGTATATTCTTCCAAGAATTCTTTTGTGTGCTCTTTAAACGTATTGTCCTAAAGTTCATGATATGTATATTCTTAAAACCTATATGAATGGATGTTTTCTGTTTTTGTTCCTTTGTTCTTTATTCGTTTGGATATCTATTAAGGACCTCCTGTGTGTGTTGCCCTTTACATTAACTATTCCTCAAGTTTTTAGAATTGATTTTTTCCCTCTACTCTCTGTTACTTACCTAGAATAGCCCAGGACTCCAGAAGACAGCCTCAGCATGAATCCTCAGGAGTCAAACTTCCTGATTTTATTTTTACACATGTAAAAATACATATGTAATGGTTTAGAACTACTGTATATTTTATAATATATAACATGCTTTTCATGTATATATAAAGATAAATAATATAACGGTTATGGGTCTGTGATAATAAGTGTAAAGAAATGTATGAATTTGTTATCACTTTAACACAGCTGAGTTGTTTGGGCTGAAGTAAAGGGGAATTATTCCTACTTGAAAGGTAATAATTGAAAAACTACTGGTAGCAATTTATTTAATGGAGGATATTGAGTGCTTTTGTGCCCTGAATATTTATCCTTCCTCAGTTGTAAACTTACCTTTCTGTGGCAAAGTATTTGCCTAAGCATTGAGGAACAAAATCAGTGAATTATCATGTCTTTCCTTTATTAGTAAATTCTATTGCAGAAATATTTTGTAAGAAACCATACAACTTTTCTGAATGTGTAATTTAACTGTAGTTAAAGGCAATATTGAGGATTATCTCAGCACTTGGCTTTTCAAGTAAAGTATATGCAACTGATTATTTTATGTTTTTATGTGCTGTTGATACACATCATGACTGTTTGAAGAGTTTTTGTAATCAGTCATTCTAAATAAATTGTTCTCCCTTCTTCTGTTTAGTAAATTGCCAAGTAAACATGACAGTCTTTACAACTATCTTTGGAGCTGGGTATTCTTTTGGTATTCTTGTGAGAAGGCAGAACCCCACTAGTGTCTGTCAGTGTGGCTAGATGAGAGAAGGACTGGTTTTCTGTTGTTCTTTCATTTTCTATTCTAATCCATGTTCAAACAGGAGATTGCAAGATCCCCTTTCATAAAGGGCAGAGGTGAGGATTGGGGGTAGAAATCCTTGGTGAACCTCCTGTAGAATCTTGTCCTTAGCGACCCTTCTGTAGAATTTTGGCATATTTTAATTTGGATTGTGATCTAATGTTTGAAGTAAGCAGTTGGTAGGTATGAGGAGGCTCATCAAGAATATTAGGAAATGGTATGAAAAATACCTACTTACATATATGTCTTGGTGAGTTATATAGCTTTCTTTTGATATCCAATTTGAGTTCTACTTGAACAGGTTAAGAATCAATGTTTGTGTAGGGGATGGAGGAGGTTGGGGGAGAAAGAATGGGGGAGAAAGAAAAAGGGAAGGGAGTAATATCTTCATTACTACTAGTATAACATATCTGATGTTGTCTTAGGTATTTGTGGAATACTATGAAACAGCAGCCAATGAGCAATTGCCTGTTATTGGCCATTAATTGTAGGATAGTCATGCAGTGTCGATCGTAAGTTTCTCCTAAAGCCAAAGATTCTGACTTTATATCATTCTAGTCACAAATGTATATATGAAAAATACTTTTTAAAAATGGAGTATTAAGAATTTTACCAAATGTTTAATAAAAATTGTTAAGTCTGGAAGTCTTTAAGCTTTTCAGGAACACAGAGGCTTTTGGTTACCCAATTATAATTACATGAATTACAAGAAAAAGGTCTGTTAGAAACTGAAACTTAAATATTTTTAATATTATGTAGAAACCAAAGTTAATTTATTTTCTATTTTGGGTAACGTGGAAAATTTAGATGGAAACCTGCTGATAATGTGAGCAAGAATGTATCTTTATTCAGGTCCTCTGAAGAATTTTTAAATGATTTTAGTGCCATTGCCTTTTTTGTATTTATTGACCTTTTGCTTAATAACTTTGGGTTGATTTTTAGGCCACCAACAAAATGGAAATGAAAGAGATTGCTAAACGTAAGACACTGTGGAAAAGGAGTTCAACCAGTGAACCTTTGTTAATTACTGGTGTAGAAGTCAATCCTTTGAAGAAATTCACTATTCCCAAGATCAGGAGGACGGCTGGGAAAGGTAATATGTCTATGGAAGATAGGATTTTTTAAACTATTACTGTATCTCTCCGATTCTTAGTTTATGTTCATCTTTCATTTTGACTCTGTATAAAATTAGGTTAAGTCAGATCTTTAATTCCTTAAACATGCATGTACTTCTGGCTCTGCACAAAATGGAGTAGACACATGTCTCATCCCTCTCACTAAGTACACATAAGAACTTTGGATACTATATACAAGACAGATGTAAGAAGACTTTCAAAGATGGAGAGAAAAAAGACCAACTATGACCCTGGGACTCAGGGAATGACATAGCAGTAAGTTCTCTGGATTTTCTTTTTGTTTCCTCCATATCTGAGACTGGATGCCTCCAACCCAGAAATGCCAGCTGGCATAGATCACCCCCTCAAAAAAAGCTCCAAGAAAAGCCTGTTCTCTCTTTCCAAAGTACTGAAAAAGGGGCAGCCTAGAAAGACAGAAACCTATTTGACATTAGACATGCTGCTCCCCTTTCTTGCTGGAGTGGTGTCAGAAAAAGTTGGGTGGGAAACCTGGACTCTTAGTTACCCTGACCAAGCAGGAAGAAGGTACCCTTCTCCTTCCATGTGGTGCCAGTAGTGATCAAGTAGGGAGCTTACCACATGGCAATAACGTATTCCCCTCCCCCTGTTCCTACAGTGTCAGTGGCTTTCCACCCCTGCTCTGTGGTGATAAGTTGCCCCCTTTCTACTAGGGGTAGAGTCATTGAATACAAAATGGAGACCCTGGACTTCAGCCACAGCTAGCAGTAACAAGGCATCTGTTCCCTCCCACAGTGTCAGTGGAGGATAAGTGAGGAGCATGGACTTCCACCCCTTTTCAGTGGTAACAGGATACCCCTGAGGGTGTCAATAGAGGCCCTGTGGAGCGCCAGGATTTCAGCCCTGCATAGTAATAGAGTCAGTGCCTCCCATTTGCCTGCCAGCAGTTTTTCTTGACAGTGTGGTTTTAGTAAAGGCTTGCTAAAGTACAAGATTAAATGTGATCATGAGTCTTAAAACAATACCTCGAATGACCAGGATATAATAAAAATCACTCATCTTAAACCACCAACCAGGAAAATCTCAACTTCAGTGAGAAAAGATGATCAGTAGATGCCAATGCCAAATGACACAGGTGTTAGAATTATCAGACAAGACTTTTAAAGCTGCCATCATAAAGATGTTTGTACGGCAATTACATTTCTGAAACAAATGAAAAATAGAAAATCTCATCAGTGAAATGAAACATGTGATAAAGAACCAAATAGAAGATTTGGAACTGAAAAATATTTGAAATAAAAGCTCAATGAGGCAAAAAACTGATAGAACTGCGAGGAGAAATAAATGAATCCATTATGATAGTTGGAGACCTCAATACCTCTTTATTAGAAATGGACATATCAGGCAGACAAAATCAGTAAAGGCGTAGTTGGACTAAGCACCATCACACAACTGGATATAATGGACGGTCCATGGACTATTCCATCCAACAGCAGCAAAATAGACATTCTTCACAAGCTCATATGAGACATTCACCAATATAGACCACATCTGGGACTTTTCAAAAGAAGACAGAATAATGGCCAACAAACATGAAAAAACGCTCAACATCTCTAATCATCAGGGAAATGCAAATCAGAACCGCAATGAGATATCACTTATCTCCGGTGAGAATGGCCTTTATTAAAAAGTCACAAAACAATAAATGTTGGCGTGGATGCGGAGAGATAGGAACACTCCTGCACTGCTGGTAGGACTGCAAACTAGTGCAACCCCTGTGGAAAGCAATATGGAGATACCTTAAAGCGATACAAGTAGATCTACCATTTGATCCAGTAATCCCACTACTGGGCATCTACCCAAAAGAACAAAAGACACTCTATAAAAAATACACTTGCACTTGAATGTTTACAGCAGCACAATTCACAATTGCAAAGTTTTGGAAGCAACCCAAGTGCCTATCAATACACAAGTGGATTAATAAAATGTGGTATATGTATACCATGGAGTACTATTCAGCTATAAGAAACAATGGTGATATAGCACCTCTTGTATTTTCGTGGATGGAGCTGAAACCCGTTCTACTAAGTGAAGTATCCCAAGAACGAATAGACAGACACCACATGTACTCACCAGCCAATTGGTATTAGCTGATCAACACCTAAGTGGACACATAGGAACAACATTTATCAGGTGTCGGGCAGATGGGAGCGGGGAGGAGGGGATGGGTACATACATACATAATGAGTGCAATGTGCACCGTCTGGGGGATGGTCAGGCTTGAGGCTCTGACTGGAGGGGGGAGGGGGGAAAGGGCAATATACGTAACCTTAACATTTGTACCCCCACAATATGCTGAAATTAAAAAAGAAAGAAAGAAAGAAAGAAACTTGAAATGATAGAAATCATACAACTTTTGCTCTCGGGCCATAGTAGAATTAAACTAGAAATCAGTAACAGATAACTGGAAAATCTCAAAATACGTGGAGTTTAGACAACACACTTCTACTTAATAAATGGATCAAAGAAGAAATCTGAAGAGAAATTTCAAAATATCTTGAATGAAATGAAAAATGTCGTGGGATGCAGTGAAAGCAGTGTTTTGGGGAAAATTTATAGTATTGAGTGCATATGTTAGAGAACAGAAAATATCTAAAATCGGTAATTTAAGTTTCTTTCAAGCACCCATGGAACACTCACAAGGTAGATAATATCTTGGGCCATGAAGCACATCTCAACATACTTAAAAGAATCAAAATCATACAGAATGTGTTCTCTGACCACATGCAAAGTAAAAATTACTAACAGAAAAATAAGTAAATGTCCAGATACTTGGAAAGAAAATAGCACGTTTCTAAACATTCATGATATTTCAAGGGGAATAAATACATAAACTGAATAAACATAAAAATGAACATTATCAAAATTTGAGAGTTATAGCTAAAGCATTGCTAACAAAATTTATATCACTAAATGCTCACATTAGAAAAGAGAAAGGGTTTCAGGTCAGTAATCTAGCCTTTCACCTTAGGAAACCAGAGAATAGCAAGATAGGCCCAAAGCTAGCAGATGAAAGGAAAATCTGTGAAACAGAAAAAGCTGATTGTTTGGAAAGATAATTAAAATTGACAAACCTCTAGCAAGACTGACAAAGAAAAACAGGTATAAGCCACAAATTACCTCTATCAAGAATGAAGTGGGTTATCCTTACCAACCTATTCTTTGTGGAAAAGTACAAATTACCAAAACACTTGAAATACTAAATAGATTATTTAAATAACCTCCTGTCTATTAAATTTAATTCATTGTTGGAAAAGAAATCTTAAGGCCCAGATGGTTTCACTGACAGAATTCTAAACACTTAAGTTAAAGAAGAATGCAAATTCTACAGAAAATAGAAGTGGAGAGCATAATTTTATGAGGTCAATATTACTGTTTCCAAAACCAGACAAATATTATACCAAATAAACCTCAGACCAGTGTCCATTGATCATTGATGCAGATACCTTAAATAAAATATAAGCAAATTGAATTTAGTATGTAAAATGAATTATTATACTAAAACCCAGTGGTGAATATTGTCTTTCACTACTCTTACTCAAAATAATATTGGAAGTTCTACCCAGCACACACAAAGAAAGCAATTAGTAGGCATATAGATTGGAAAAGAAGAAATGAAATCATCCCTATTTGAAGAGAACAGATGGTGTATATAGAAAATCCCAAAGAATTTACCAAGAAAAGAGGAAAACCTAGAAGTTAATAAGTTCAGCAAGGTCACTGGATACAAGATCAAATTACAAAAAACCAACTGCACAGTTGACCCTTGGAACAGCGTGGGGGTTGGGGTACCAAGCCCCCACCCATAGTGAAAAATTCATGTAAAACTTTTGATCCCCCAAAACTTAATGGCCTACTGTTTTGACCAGAAGCCTTAATGATAACATAGTTGATTAACACATTCTGTAGATAATATGTATTAAATATTGTGTTATGAGAAAATAAGCTAAAGAAAAGAAAATGTTAAGCGTAAGAAAGAGAAAATATGTTTATTAAGTGAAAATAGATCAGCATAGTGAGGGATCATCTGCATCCTTGTCTTCATAATGAGTAGGCTGAAGAAGAGGAAGGGTTGCTCTTGCTGCCTCAGGGATGGCAGAGGAGGAAGAAAATCTGCATGTAAGTGGACCTGCGTAGTTCAAGCCCGTATTGTGTTGTATTGTTCAAGGGGCAACTGTATTTCTATATACTAGCAGAGAATACCTGGAAATCAAAATGAAAAACAATACCATTTCTAATAACTCATAAAATGAAATACTTAGGTATAAATCTAACAAAATGTACAGAATTTTTGTGCTTTAAAATACAAAATGCTGATAAAAAATAAAAATCTGTATAAATGAAGGGATGAACTGTGTTTATGAATTAAAAGCCTTAAAATAATGTGTCAAATCCCCACAAATATATCTGTAGATTTATTGCAGTTCTTATCAAAATACCAGCAAGACATTTTTGTACATAGACAGGCTTATTCTGACACGTATGTGGGAGGGCAAAGAAACCACATAATAGTTAAAACAATTTTGAAATAGAAGAATAAAGTATATGAACTTGTTCTATCAAATATTTAGCCTTACTATATAACTACAGTATTAGTTAGGAGGTCCTAACTATTACTATTAGCTAGGAGGAGGAGGTGCTTATTAGGACCTCCATAAGGAGGAGGTCCATATTACTATTGTAGAAAACTTAAATATAAATTATTGCCTTCAGTTGTTAATGGAAATTCCAAGTACTCGTTTATTTTGTGCCCTATATCAGACATACACTTGTCATTGTACAGATGAAAGTCAATGAGAAAACAGGAAAAAGACATGAACAGATTTTTCACCAAAGAGAATATACAGATGGCAAATAAGCATGTGGAAAGATACTCTACATCATAGCCATTAAGAAAATGCATATGAAAACCACAATGAGAGATAACCACACACCTGTTGGAATGGCTAAAAAAGAAAAGACTAACAATGCCAAATGCTGGTGTGCATGTGGAAAAACCAAATCACTCATATATTGCTGGTGTGAATGTAAGATAGCACAGCCACTCTGAAAAATATTTTTTGCCAATTCTTTAAAAACTAAACATGCAACATGGTACAGTAGCACTTCCTTTAGACCCAGCTACTCAGGAAGCTGAAGCCAAAGAGTGCTGAGCCCAAGAGTTTGCGTCTAGCCTGCGCAATACAGCGAGACCCCATCTCTAAATAAAAAACAAAAACTAAAAATGCAGCTACCTTATGACCCAGCAGTCATATTCTTGGGCATTTATCCTTGAAGTGAATCCTTATGTCCACACAAAAACCTGTACGTGAATGTACGTCGCAGCTTTATTTGTAATAGCCAAAAATTCACAACCACGCAGATTTCCAGCGAGTGAATAGTTAAAACTATTCCATGGAATACCACTAAACAAGGAAAAGAAATGACTTCCTGATACACACAACAATTTGATTGGCTCTCAGGAGCAATGTGCTAGGTGAAAAAAATGAGATCTCCATAGGTCACATATTACAAAATTGCATTTACAAAACATTCTTGAAATGACAAAAGTCTGAAGATGGAAAACAGATGAGTAATTTACAGGATTTAGGGACAGGGCAGAGGAATAGGGATGGGGGTGGGTTTCAGTATGAACAACATATATAAAGGAGTAGCATCAAGGAGGTCTTGTGATGGAACAGTTCTGTATCTTATAGTGGTTGTTACATGAATCGATGCATGTGTTAAAATTGCATAGAACTTAAACACACAAGTGGGTATAAAACTGGTAAAGTCTTAAGATCTGTGGATTGTACCAATGTCATTTTCCTGGGTTTGATATTGTACAGATGTATAGTAATATTTTAAACACAAATAACTACTTTCTCCCTTTTTTTCTTTAGTTTACTTGTCACCTTGTTGCACCAATACTAGAGAGTATAGTTTTATACACGATACTCTTAACCAATGCAGGCTTGATGTAAGCTGTGATCTACAGTCATCATGGCAGTTTGGGGATACAAAATTGGTTCACAATGAGGAACTGGAAAAAAAGTTTAGTGCTAAGAGGTAAGCTATGATCTAATAAACAAGTTTGAGATTTTGTTTTGTTTGTTTTTTAGTGTGGAGTCTTATGCTAATTTATTTCCACCATTTGCGATTTAAAGGTATTACTGAGAAACTAAGTGCAGATCATTATTGTTACCTTCAGCATTGCCTTCATAACATTGAAAGCTAAATATGAGCTTTGATTAGTTAGTATGTTTTACATATTAATAAAGTCAGATTTCAAACACCCTCTTCCAACTTTTTTTTTTTTTTTTTTTTGAGACAGTCTCACTCTGTTGCCTGGGCTAGAGTGCCGTGGCATCAGCCTAGCTCACAGCAACCCCAAACTCCTGGGCTCAAGCAATCCTACTGCCTCAGCCTCCCAAGTAGCTGGGACCACGATGGCCGGCTTATTTTTTCTATATATTTTTAGTTGGCCAATTAATTTCTTTCTATTTTTAGTAGACACGGGGTCTCGCTCTTGCTCAGGCTGGTTTCGAACTCCTGACCTTGAGCAATCCACCCACCTCAGCCTCCCAGAGTGCTAGGATTACAGGCGTGAGCCACCATGCCTGGCCTCTTCCAACTTATTAATCCTGATAAATTTTTTAAAAGTATGCATGAACACATGTATTAACATTTTGGGGATCCCTACCTCGCCCCACAGAATAAAACAGCAGTTAAGTTAATCAGAAAGTTAATTTTTTTCCTCTTGAACCCAACGCTTAAGAGACTGAATTGATGTTTTAATTTGAAAGGATTCTGTCTGGCTGTTTCCAGCTATTCCACCAGAACCGCTCTTTCTGGGTTGATGTCACTATTTCTAACACTTAATTTTTTAAAATTCCTCTTCAGCTTTTTGGGAAGGCATGGTACATTATTGTTATTTCATAAGAAAGAATAAGAGCATATGCAAAGTTCTCATTATAATTAAGCATTTTATATTTATAGATCTTGTGTGAGCACAGTTTAGTTTAGCATTTTCATTTTCTTCTGAATTTGTCTCCTTTACCATTTCACACTTTTTAACTTAAAACTTAAGTATAGCTTGATAGACCCGCATGTGGAACCTATTTTGGAATGTTTTGGTTTCTGTGTCTCTTAGAATCAGTTCCTCTTGACTCAAACATGCACCACACTGGTGTCAGTTGGAGATTTGGAATTAGTGAGAATGACAGTTCATTGTGACACATTATCCTCCCTCTAAAAAAAAACAGCTTTCAAAGTGGAAAGGACTGGATATATCCTGGATCTATCCAAATTGAAAGATCAGTTTGATCAAAAATGAATTCCTGGCACTGTTGTTTGATTTTGGTTCTTTTAGGCATTTAAAATTTTGTCCTTTCTTTAACCAGTTATTTCTCCTTACTAGTGTTACAGAAAAGTTAGAACAACTACTCAATGGTTTAAGACAAGTTATAACATTCTAAATGACCAATAGATGTAGAATTTACTGTTTTCTTAGGTATTTGCCCAAATAGACAAAAACTCATTTGTTTCCCATAGTACTCAATCTTTTTGTAAGACTTACCACAATATATTGGTTTGTGTCTCATTCCCCTACTATATTGTGTTTTACTTGTTTTTGTGTCGATAGTGTGAGACAGAGTTTGGCAACACAGTGGGTGCTTCAGTGTCAAGTTAAACTTTTATCTCATTTTTAAAAATGATGCTAGGGGCCGGGCGCAGTGGCTCACGCCTGGAATCCTAGCACTCTGGGAGGCCGAGGTGGGCGGCTCAAGGTCAGAAGTTCAAAACCAGCCTGAGCCAAGAGTGAGACCTCGTCTCTACTATAAATAGAAAGAAATTAATTGGCCAACTAAAAATACATAGAAAAAAATTAGCCAGGCATGGTGGTGCATGCCTGTAGTCCCAGCTACTTGGGAGGCTGAGGCAGAAGGATCGCTTGAGCCCAAGAGTTTGAGGTTGCTGTGAGCTAGGCTGATGCCATGGCACTCACTCTAGCCCAGGCAGCAGAGTGAGACTCTGTCTCAAAAAATAAATAAATAAAATAAAAATGATGCTAGGAAATACCCCTAAGTGGCCTTATGGCACAGGTGGAAACAAAAATAAAAGGAAAGTAAACAGATTGGTTAGCAGAAGAGACTATAGAATAGGAAGAAGAAAAGAGAAATTCTTAACATTGACTACCTCTGGCTTTTATTTTCATCACTTCTCTTAAAGGAAATAACAGCGTCATAAATCTGCAGTCTCAGGAAAAGCAATAGCTCCAAAAAGATACTAATCTCCACTTCTTGTCTGTATTCTATCTACCCTTTATATGTGAAGTCAGCAGAAACACATTTATAATCTAAATATGTGTATTTGATCTTTCATTGAACACTTGAGTGCCTGCTGTGTCAGACATTATATTTGATACCCTTAGAGAAAATGGATGAAGTTTTCTCCTCAGCCCTGAAGAGTTTACATTCTAGTAGAGAAGATATACAGCTAAATATAAAATAATATATCATAATAAAGATATAGGTACACTGGTGAGAGATTGATTATTCTTCCAAAGAGTTTTGAGAGATGTTTTGAGGAGTTAAGAAATTTGAGCTGGCCTTAATGGGTAAGAGAGAATGTGAATTCAGTTCTCCTTAACTCTTTTGCGCTATTTGTATCAGTTTGGCCCTTTTTTGTTTTAAGATAACTTTCAAACATTTCAAATTAATGTGAAAGAATGTCATTTTAAACATTGTCAGTATTCAGCTTGATGTCTTTGGTTGAATTTACTTTTCCATCCCAGATGTGTAGTCTGAGTCATTCATGTTTAGTTTTAGCCATGTTATCAGTGATTGGTTCCACGAGTGGTAAGAACTAAACCAGTTTGGACCACTGACACACTGAGGAAAGATTGGCATGTGGTCTCTGGCAAAGAGAAGCCAACCAGTTACTGATAGCGGCACTCTTGGGATAGTGATAAGACTAGTGTTAGGTGACACTAAAGCTAAGGACAGCCAGAGATAGAAAAAACCTGGATCCCTGATGATATCTGGAGTCCCAGCATCAGTCAACCCTGATAAAGACTGCCTGATTTCTGAACTTCCTGTTATGAGAAGGTAGCTTATTTTTAAGCCATTTTCAATGTGTTTCTCTACTTGAAGTCAATGGTATCCCAGCTGGAACTGAACTTGGTATACTGGGAAAGAAGTACATTCAGGTAAGAGGTTTTAAAATATGGATTTAATTCAGGGGAAGAAGGCAATAAGTATCCTTACTGTTCTCAGATGGGAGGTTGGTGGTTATCTCCACTTGGGGCAAAGACCATGTATTTCATGTGGCTGTAGTTTAATTATACAAAAAAACTGAAGATACTAGAGTGCCTTGCCTAAGACCCAGGAAAGATCATTTTTTTAAAATCATAGAAAATTCACATTCAGTGAAAAAGATTCCTTTCTGTTTGTGGGCTAGTTTCACAGTTAAGCTTGGCAAGATGAGCTTGAAGTAGAGAATTCATTTTTTTGGAAGTTAGTGTGGAATACAATTTTACAGGGAACTAGATTTAGCAGGAGATAAGGATGTGGTAAAGCACAAATACGTTGCCTTAGGTCTTTCCCAGATACCTCCTTTTAAATGTTTTCTGCCTGGTAAGTGGGACTACTGAACTTTATATAGTGAAAATACACAGTCATGCATTGTTCGACATCAGGGATATGTTCTGAGAAATGCATCATATTAGGTGATTTCATTGTTGTATGAACATATCATAAAGTGTACTTACACAAACCTAGATGGTTTAGTCTACCACACACCTAGGCTGTATGGTATAGCTTCTTGCTTCTAGGCTACAAACCTCTGTACAGAAAGTTACGGTACTGAATACTATTATGTAAGTAGTTGTAGCACAGTGGTAAGTATTTGTAGATCTAAACATAGAAGGGGTACAGTAAAAATACAGTATTAAAGATTTTAAAATGTGACACCTATATAGGCACTTACCATGAATGGAACTTGTAGGGACTGGAAGTTGCTCTGAGTGAGTCAGTGAGTGAGTGTGAAGGCCCAAGACATTACATTACTGTAGACTTTACATAAACACTGTACACATAGGCTATACTAAATCCATAAAAAAATCTCTTTGGGCTCATGCTTGTAATCCTAGGACTCTTGGAGGCCAAGGCGGGAGGATTGCTTGAGGTCAGGAGTTCGAGACCAATCTGAGCAAGAGCGAGACCGCGTCTCTACTAAAAATAGACAAATTAGCCAGTCGTGGCATGTGCCTGTAGTCCCAGCTACTCTGGAAGCCGAAGCAGGAGGATCATTTGAGCTCAGGAGTTCAAGACCAGCCTGAGCAAGAACGAGACCCCGTCTCTACTAAAAAAATAGAAAGAAATTAGCTGGATAACTAAAAATATATAGAAAACATTAGCTGAGCATGGTGGCTCATGCCTGTAATCCCAGCTACTCAGGAGGCTGAGGCAGGAGGATTGCCTTAGCCCAGGAGTTTAAGCTTGCTGTGAGCTAGGCTGACGCCACTGCACCCTAGCCTGGGCAACAAAGTGAGACTCTTTATCTCAAAAAAAAAAAAAATTTTTTTTTCCGTCAAAATAACCTTATCTTACTGTAACTTTTACTTTATAAACTTTAAATTTTTTTAACTTTGACTCTTTTTGTAACAACACTTAGCTTAAAAGACACATTACACAGCTATACAAAAACATTTTCTTTATGTTTTTAATCTATAAGCTTTTTTCTATTTAAAATTTTCTGGTTTTACTTTTTAAACTGTTTTTGTTAACCATTAAGACACAAGAACACACATTACCCTAGGCATATACAGAGTCAGGATAATCGATATCACTGCCTTCTTCCTCCACATCTTGTCCCACTAGAAGGTCTTTAAGGGCAATAACATACATGGAGCTGTCATCTTCTATGATGACAGTGCCGCTTCTGGAATACCTCCTGAAGGACCTGCCTGAGGCTGTTCTGCAGTTGACTTTTTTTTTTTTAAATAAGTAGAAGGAGTATACTCTCACAATAAAAAGTATAGTAAGTATACAAACCAGTAACATGGTTGTTTATTATCATTATCAAGGATTATGTACCATACATAATGATATATGCAATACTTTTATACAACTGGCAGTACAGTAGGTTTTTTACACCAGCATCACCACAAATGTTACTAATGCGTTGTGCGAAGACATTATGATGGCTACATCACTGGCCACAGAAATTGTTCAGCTCCATTATAATCTTATAGGACCACTGTTGTATATTCAGTCCATCATGGACCAAAACATCTTGTGCAATGCATGACTGTATTTTAAGTGTATTCTGGGGGGGAGAAACAGTTTCAAATTGAAATCCAATAAGTAAAGGCCATAGTAGATTTAGGGCCTCAGGTGATGGGAAGTTTTCAGAAGCTTATTGCCAGGAGACAGAAATTCTTAGTCTCCACCATTGTCTAAACAAGATCTTGTGCTATGGTTACTGTTACTAGCCTTTGGAATTTTGAGAGCAAGGAATCCCAGCTACTACTATATAAAAGGATATGCTCTATGCTAAGGGGCAGTTAACACTGACCATTGTTGTCATTCTTCACTTTTGTTTATTGTAGTTAACCTCTTTTTTCTCCACCAGTGTGTTTTGAGTATAGATAATTTGAGCTTTTAACCATATGTTGTCTAAATGGATCTTGATTATATAAATCTATATCCAGACCTGTTGGGAATGAAGGCACATCACTTACATCATGGATCTGAAGTTAGATGATTACATCTAACGCCAGATGAAACTTTGGGTTGTTCCCTTCTGTGAAGGTGGATTAAAAGTGCTTTTTTGTAGGCATGAGTATTTTTGAAAGTGTGTTGGAAGAATGGTGTGTATAAACAAAGGGCAGCCAAATGAGTAGACTATATTAGACTGCAGTTTTCCGAACAGCTCTAGATCATTTTATGTAATTAGCCTAAACCATTCTTTGTCCAGTTCCCCTTGCTTTATTGGTTTACTGATGTACAGGTGTAGTCATTATAGTTGAGTAGAACACAGCATGGGACTTGTTTGGAAATCATGAGAAGATGAAGTCTGTGTTTTTCCTGGTGGCTGTGAGCAAGGAAGCCTGTAGGCCTAGTTGTTGCCGTGGTAAACAGCGTAATGCTCCCCCGAAGATGTGTCTGTGAATATGTGGTAGAAAGGACTTTGCAGATATGATTGAGGTCACAGACTTGTGGGTGAGTGATTATCCTGGGTTATCTGTATGGGCCCAGCTTAATCACATGAGGGTTTTTGTTTCGCAATTTCCATTTTTATTTTATTTTTCCATTACATGTTTGTATAGTAGCACATGAGCTTTTAAAAACAGAAGAGTGGACTAGAGAAAGGAGATATAAGAGAAAAAGATTTGAGAGGGACTGTCAGCCTGCCTTTGAAAATGGAGGAAGGGGATTATGAGCCAAGAAATGTCAGTAGCTTCTAGAAACTGAGAAGGCCCTTAGCTAACTGTCAGGAAGGAAATGGGGACCTCAGTCCTACAAGTGATAATAATTGAATTCTGACAACAGTGAAAGGGATATTCCCCCAGAAGCTAAGAAAGGAACACAGTTCAGGTGACACCTTGATTTTTTTTTTCTTTTTTTTTTTTTTCAGACATGGATTTACCCCTGACCTCCCATATCCCTAGTGATCACTCCCACCATTTGAGCACCATAGTGTTAATCAGTCAATACCAGTTTGATGGCGAGTACAAGTGGGGCCCATTCTTCGGGTCCTGTGTCACCTCACTTTGAATAATGGGCTTAAGCTTAATCCAGGATAATGTAAGCGGCGCTAGCTCACTGTCGTTTCTTAAAATTGAGTAATATTTCATTGTGAACATATACCAAATTTTAACAATCCACTCATGAATTGACGGGCACTTGGGTTGTTTCCACGACCTAGCAATAGTGAATTGCCAACTGGCCCATTATTTTTAATCCCTATTCCTGAATCCATTCTTCAATCCAAGTGATCTTCACGAAACGTAAGTTTAGATTCGTCACCCCCTCACTTAAAACACTTTGTGGCCTCTGATTGCCTGCAGGAGTGTTTTTCATTGCCCGATGCATGAGTGAAGCTCCTCCAGATCTAAAGAGAATTGAGACACATAACATTTCACCGCCTTTCTTGAATGAATGATGATGAATTTTGTGCCCCAGTCTCTTCATTTGTTCACCTTGTTCTGCACCTCATTGACCCTAACATGAACTTCAGCCTCTTGTTTGGATTTTACAAGCACATTCTTCCCAACAACCTTTGAGGGACAATACAGCATGGTAATTAAAATCCGAAGTTCCTGAAGCTGACTTCCTGAATTTAAAGTTGCCTCTCTAATTTCCATGTGACAGATTACTGGAACCTTCCTGTGCCATAGTTTCCTCGCCTATAAATGAAGATAACACTATACTTAAGTCATAGGTTCACTGTGATGAATAAGTAAATTCGTACATGCAGAACATTCAGAATAGATTTTGGCACACACTAAATATATAATAACTGTCAGCTATTTTGCTTATTACCAGATCTTACAAACAGATATATTTTGTTTGGAATGTAGTATTTCAAAATATTATACATGTGGAGTATATATAAAAGAGATATATATAGGTTAATAAGTATAAAATGTCTGATTTCTTTAAGTACCAAGTTTGACAGTTGAAAATCTCTGACATTTCACTTTGACAGTTCATGTTTTATTTTTATTGTGAAGGTACATCCTCAGTCTTTCAAACACATGTTTTGGTTTGTGATTATCTTTCAAAAAATTTTTAGAGCAATTTTTGTGAAACCATAGATAAATCAAAAATATCATATTACTTTCTAATATGAGCTCTGTCATGAAACCAATGCAGCACAGACAGCTTGAAATATTAACAGAGTGTTTGGGAAGGATGTGTCTAATGGACACACAGTATGCCAATAGTTTGAGATGTTCCATTCTGGTGATTTTGATCTTGAAAATGAGCCACAGGTGGGTGACCTGAGCCCAGGTGGATAATGATGAGCCCAGGGTGGGTCTAGAAATACTGTCCCGAAACTAAGACCTGGATTCCAAAGCTTTAGCAGTCTGGTTGGTACTTTGTTTTACTGTGGGTGAGCTGGTACTCAAATTGCAAATCAAAGTCCTCTGAGCTCTTTTCTTTTCTTTTCCCAAGTGGAAAAACAGTCTCCCTGATCTGCACGGCCTGTAGTTGGGGGAGGTGTGACACAGGCACTGGCTTGGCTGTCATCACTGGTGTCTCACTGGGTCATGTGTGCCCCAAGCCCAGTGACTCCAAGCCAGCCCAACTATAGGAATTGCCCAAGGACTGCACAATTTT
>CAUYRT010022483.1:0-21335 GCA_963574885.1 Lepilemur ruficaudatus
TCCCAGCTACTCGGGAGGCTGAGGCAGAAGGATTGCTTGAGCCCAGGAATTTGAGGTTGCTGTGAGCTAGGCTGATGCCACGGCACTCTACAGCCCGGGCAACAGAGTGAGACTCTGTCTCAAAAAAAAAAAAAAAAAAAAAGAGTGTTTATCTCTCCTTGAATTTTCTAAATTATGTTTGACAGTTGAAGCAAAAATTATACTACTCTGATGTTGTTCTAAATGCATATAAATATTTAAAACAACTATATTATAAATAGGAGGAGCAAAGGGATGTAAAAGGCGTAGATGTTTCTATACGTCGCTTAAACCAGTAAAATGACAACAGCAGCGACTGTGGTAAGTTAAATATATATGCACATATACAATGTAATACCAAAAGCAACCACTGAAAGAGCTATAGAAAGAGATGCTCTCATAAGCACTAAAGACAAGTCAAAATGGAATTTAAAAAATGTTCAAGCGAACAACAGAAAGGCAAGAAAAAGAAAACAAACAAATGAAAATCAGAAAGAACAATGAGAAAACAAAAAATAAAATTGCAGACCTAAGCTCTAATATATTATTACATTAAATTTAAATGGTCTAAATACACCAATTAGAAGACAGAAGTTGGCAGAGTAGATTGAAAACCATAACCCAACTATTTACGTTTGACAAGGAGCACTCTTCAAATGTAACAATATATCAAGGTGAAAAGTAAAAGGATATAAAAGTTAATTTAAAATTAAATTTAAATTTAAATAAAAATTAATACAAACATTAATCAAAGGAAAGCATGAATGGTCATTAATATATAAGGTAGACTTCAGAGCAAAGAAAATTGCCAGAGACAGAGAGCAACATTATATAATAATAATCAATCCATCAAAAAACATAGCAATCCTAAATACATGTAGACCAACACAGCTACAAAATACAAGAAGCAAAAACTGATAACTGGAATAAGAAATAAACAAATCCACAGTTACAGTTAGAGACTTCAACACCCTTCTACCAACAATAGGTAGAACAATTGGGCATAAAATCAGCAAGACTACAGAAGAACTCAATATAATCTACTAACAAGACCTAATAGACATTTATAGAGCAATCCACCCAACAATAGCAGAATACGTTTTTCAAGTGCTCATAAAATATACACCAAGATGAACCATATCCCGAGTCATAAGGCAAATCTCAACAAATTGAAAACAATGAAATCTTAAGGTATGTGTCCTCCAACCACAATGGAGTCAAACTAGAAATCAATAATAGATAACAAAATCACCAAACACTTGAAAATTGAACAACACATCCCTAAATAATCTATGAGTCAAAGAGGAATTCTTGCAAAAATCAAAAAATACATTGAAAACGCAAATGAAAATACAGTGTATTAAAATCTGTGGGACACAGTTAAAGCAGGGTTGAGAGGGAAATTTATAGCACCTGATTCACACATTACAAAGGTATAAAAGTCTGCAATCAATAATCTAAGTTCCCATCTCAAGAACCTATAAAAAAAAGGACAAGATAAACTCAAAGCAAGCAGAAGGAGGAAAATAAGCTGAAACCAATGAAACTGAAAATCGAAAAGCAACAGAGAAAAATCAAGGAAATGAAGAGCTCCTTTGGGAAAAAAAATCAATAAAATTGACAAACCTCTAGCAAGACTGAAAAGAAGATACAAATTATCAATATCTGTAATAACACAGGGGATATCACTACAGATTCTGCAGACATCAAAGTAATTTTAGGGGAATGCTGTGAACAACTCTACAAAAATAAATTTGACAACTTAGACAAAATGGGCAAGTTCCTCCAAAAACACAATCTACCACAATTCACCCAATATAAAATAGACGATTTGATAACTCTTTAACTCTTAAAGGCAATAAGTTTGCAATTTTAAAACTTCCAGAAAAAGAAATTTCCTGGCCCAGATAGTTTCACTGGAGAAGTCCACCGAAAGTTTAAGGAAGAATTGACACAAATCTACACGATCTCTTCCAGAAAACAGAAGAGGAAGGGAGCACGTTCCAATTCGTTTTGTGAAGCTGGTGTTACCCTGATGCCAAAACCAAAGGAAGCACAAGAGAAAAAGAACAACAAACCAATTTCCTCATAAATATAGGTGCAAAA
Organism: Lepilemur ruficaudatus; assembly: GCA_963574885.1. Lineage (NCBI taxonomy): Eukaryota > Metazoa > Chordata > Mammalia > Primates > Lepilemuridae > Lepilemur > Lepilemur ruficaudatus. Next base: position 2,125 of record CAUYRT010022483.1, read on the forward strand.
ATTCCTAGCAAATATTAGCAGGTATTGATAGAATTTGTTTATATATGAAAAGAATTTTACATCATGACCAACCAAGCATGTGGCTTATTCCAGAAAGACAGGGCTAGTTTAATATCAAAAGCACATCAATATAATCCATTATATTAACAGACTAAAGAAGTAAAACCACCTGACCATATCAGTTGATGCAGAAAAAGTATTTGACAAAATGTAACACCTATTCATGATTTTTTTAAGTCTCATACAAAACAGAAATAGAGGGAAACATCCTCAACTAGATAAAAAGCATCTAAGATATCCTACAGTTAACGTTGTACTTACGGATGCTTTTCCCGAGGATTGGAAACAGACCAAGACTCTCCACTCTCCCCACCCTTAATGAACACAGTGTGGGAGGTCAGCCAGTGCAATAATGTAAGAAAATGAAATACGTACAGATAGAAAACTAATAAATACAACTGTCTCTATTTGCAAATGACGTGATTGTCTACGTAGAAAATTCCAAGAAATCTACCAAAAAAAAGTCTATAACTAATAAGTGAGTTCAACAGGGTCACAGGACGCAAGGCAGACATACAAAAATCAGTTGTGTCGCTTCTTGCTAGGAACGAACACACCAACGCTAATGTAACATACAACACCATTTACAATTGCTCAGAACCACGAACTACTTAGACACAAATCTAGTAAAACAGGCATGGGGCGAGTCTGTGGGAGACCACACAACACTGACGAAAGAAATGGGGAGAGACAGCATGTTCCTGGGTTGGGAAACCCAACAATTCTCCCCAAATCAATATAGAGATTTAACGTAATCCCTATCAAAGTCCCAACAATTATTATTATTTTTTTTTTGGCATTTAGACAAGATCATTCAAAAATGTGTGCAGAGAAACAAAGGAACTAGTCAAGCTGAAACGGCTTTGAGAAAGGAGAAAGTGAGACAAATCAGTGTGGCTGTTTCAGCACCTGCTGCGTGGTCCTGGCACAGGGACAGCCCTGCAGGTCATGGGACCCAAGGCAGAACCAGAAACAGACCGCACAAATACGCCCGGCTGATTTTCAGTGGAAGCGTGAAGGCAGTTCAGTGCAGGAAGCTAACGGTGCTGGAGAAATTGAACACCCACAGGCAAAACCCTGGGCCTCGGTCTAAATTCACACCGGATACGAAAGTTAACTCAAGATGCATCACAAATTTAAATGTAAAACATAAAACTATAAAACTTTTAGGAAAAAAAAAAAAAGGAGAAAATCTTCAGGATCCAGGACCAGGCAGAGTTCTCAGACCTGACACCAAAAACATGACCCATAGAGGAAAGGATTGATAAATTGGACTTCATCAAAATTTAAAACTTCTGCTCTGTGAACACCTTGTTAAGAAGATGAAAAGGCAGGCCACAAACTGAGAGAAAATATTTTCCAACAACATAGCCTACCAAGGACTAGCATCTGGAATGTACAAACAACTCTCAAACTCAACAGAAAAAAAAATCCGATTAGGAAATGAGCAAAAGACATGAACGTTTTACCTAAAGGAAGACACAGGTGGCCAGTGAGCACCTGGGAAGGTCTTCCGCATCCCTAGCCAGGAGGGAAATGGGGAAATGCAAACCAAAGCCACAATGAGGTACCACCACTCACCTCTCGGAGTGATGAAAACAAACAGGAGGGATTATTCCAAATGCCAGGAGGGACGAGCAGAAGCCGGATCACTCGTCTGTTGCTGGTGCAGGGAACTACCACGGCGCAGTCACTCTGGAAAACACTTCGACAGATCCTTTAAAAACAAAACATGCAACTGTCATGTGACTCAGCAGTAATAGTCTAGGGTATCTATCCCAGAGAAACGAAGACACGGATTCACACGAAAGTCTGAACACGTATGTTCACAGCCACTTTGCTTGTAATCGCCAAACAGCGGAGAGGCCCAGATGTCCTCCAGCCAGCGAAAGGCCCCACCCGGGTGCACCCACACCACGAAGCAGACCATGGTCCATGCGACCTGGGTGGCTCTCGGAGTGTCATGCTGAGTGACGTAAGCCAATCTCAAGGATCCTATACTGGTGACTTCAGTTACATAACATTGCTGAAATGGCGACATTGTAAGAACAGAGACGAGTAAGCAGTTACCTGGGATTGAGGAAGGGCTGGGTGGGCTGTAAACAGCTGTGTGAGGCATCCCGGTCTCCACCTGCCTGTGTCCTGGCGTTATCTCGGCTGTGTGTTGCACTGTTGTTTTGCAAAATGTAACCCACGGGGGAGCTGGGTAAAGGGTACACGGGGTCTCCAAGTTATTTCTCACAACAGCATGTTAACCTATGGTCACCTCCAAATTAAAATTTTTAATTTTAAAATGATAATACGAAAAATAAGAAAACTAGTAAACATTCTTAAAGCCTTTCTACTTTAATTATCTGAACACTTACCCCGGAAGGAAGTATTAATATTTCCAAGAGCAGACGCGGTTTCCCTTTATCTTTTGAGTAAGAAAAGCGTCCTGATCTTCCAGGAAAAGATGACGAAGTAAAGCTCCATCAGAATTCTCTCCCATCGGACCTAACGAAACGCACCAAAGGAATCTGTTTTCTAAAAAGACAACAGGAAATCAGCTGTCAGTTTTCAGCACGGGGGAGGCCAAAGGGCCACGTCCTTCCGTCTCCTCCAATCGGCTCCACGGACCCCGGCGCCTCCACCTGCCGCCCGAGCTTCACGAGGTCACAGCCTCGTCCCCAAAGTGTGCCGGTGGCAGACTCAGTGCTGCGTCTGCCTGGACCCCAAGGTCAGCCCCAAATCTGTCTCCAGGGAGGCTGGTGATGACACTGGCCCAGCAGCCGGGGACTGGAAGAGTCTGGAATTGCAGCGGGAACCGCGTCGGGACAGACAGAGCCGGAGGGAGTCGGTCCCTCTGCCTCTGCCCCCGTCATCGGACCCCCCAGGGAACTTCTGCAATGAGGTAAAGTTCTGGAAAAGGGCGACAAATGTTTTACGAGTTGTCTCTTTAAAACGCCACCCTTTTTGGGAATTAACACCTGCACTGCCTCCCCAATGCCAGTAATCAAAGGGGCCGAGAAATGTTCTTGCTGTCTGTTTTCTAGTATCTTAAACTGCAGAATCTTCCAGAGGTCAGGAGAGTGTCGTCACCAGAGATAAGGTCAACTGAAACCACCAATTATAGTTAAACAACAATAGCCCAAGGCCACGGCATGTGACGCTGGTCACGTAGACCTGAGCCCAGCCACGGAAAATTCCCCTTTTAAAAAGCCTGTATTTCTGCTTAGAGGCAGGACGCCGTCTTTGAGAGCTGGTCCCCTGCCCTCCTCGCCTGCCGGCAAATTGACACACTGCTCTTTCCTTTTCCTCAAACCGCTGGTCCTGTTCTTGTTCTGATTCGGCCTCAGGGACAAGTACTGAACTTCCCACGACTCTGCCAAGAGATACCAAGAAACAGTCGTCCAGCGAGGTGGAAATGTCACTTTGGATGAGGCTGTCAATGTTGCCCAGCAGATCTTTGGCTTGAGAGCTGTCTGGAACCGCGGAGAGATCCCAGGGCCCCGGTCTGCAGGCTGTCACGTGGCCGGCGCGTCCCTCTGGACATCGAGACACCAGCCGGTCGTGCAGGGTGCCCAGCAGGCTAAGAACTGCAAGAGAAAATACTTTAATGAAAGGATCGTTTGAAAACCAAAAAAAAAAAAAAAAAGAGAGACAAAAGTTAATGAGTAGTAGAAAATAAGGAAAAATGGCATAAATTTCAAAAACGGTAAGAAGGAAGGGAAGGAGGGCTCCCTCTCCGCGCTCCCCACCTCCCGCACCTGGAAGCAGGAGAGCAGGTGGGAGCAGGTCCCCGCAGGGGAGACCCGGAGTGACCAGGTGGCCCACGGGCTGGTCCTGCTCTGCGCTGCCGGGCGGCAGGTGGGAGCCTGAGACTCTGCCCGGAGTGAGCTCTGGGCGGGGGCCGGGCCTGCCACACACTCCTGCGGAGGAGCAGCCGGCGGGTCTGGGAGTGCGGGTCTCGCACTGCGGCAGTGGCAGCACCTCTTTAGCGAGGCCGCTCGCGGAGCAGCCTCCCTCCCGCAGCGCGAGAACCTGAGGTAACGAAAAGCAAAGTGATGAGTTCCTAAAAGGATCAGCTGGTGGTTTGCTAAATGCCAAGCGTAGGTGAAACTGGAGGGACGACGGGGAGACCCGCATAGACGCCGCGCCAGGAACGGAAAGGGGAAAGGAGGACAGACCCAGACAGACCGAACTGAGAGCAGGGCATTCGGGACGGTCCCGAGCCATTACCTGGGCACAGTGCCCTAGCTCGTGACCGCGCTCACGCACCAATCCCCAGTGCCCCAAGACCCGCCCCAGTACCTCTGGAACCTTCAGAGCTCACCTGAACAGAACGACCAGGGCTCTGCTGAACCAACTGATCAGGGCTCACCTCAACCCACCAATTAGGGCTCAGCCGCCTCAACCAATCAGGGCTCAGCTGAACCAATTGATCAGGGCTCACCTGAACCAACTATCAGGGCTCAGTTGAACCAACCGATGAGGGCTCACCTGAACCAACCAATCAGGGCTCACCTCAACCCACCAATTAGGGCTCAGCCGCCTCAACCAATCAGGGCTCAGCTGTATCAGCCATTGGAGCTAAGTGGCTTTGAAGCCTTTGAGGGCCCGTGCCCTCAGCTCTCACCTGTGGACGGTGTGCTGGTGTGGTGGCCACCTTCACGCATGGGTCAGAGCTCCCTGAATGAAAGGGTTCCATGCCCAGGTCAGTTTAGGAAGAGCTGCCCCAGGCTTACGCACATCAGGCCTCCCAAGTATCTAAGAAGTAGCTGTCACTGCCCCAGTTGCATCTTATATTGAAACCTGTTGCTCGTGACAACAGGGTGGAACTGGAGGTCATCGCTGCGTGAAACAAGCAGGCCTGGAATGTTCTCTCTTTGGCAAACGTGGACAGGTTTCTCCCAGGCACACCGGGTGAATGTCGGCACCTGACACCACACTGCACACGCACCTCAGAGCAGGTAACACAGTAACGTCTCAGGTAACGCAGGTAACACAGTTAATGCAGGTTATGCAGGTAACATGGTAACGTCTCAGAGCAGGGAACGTGGCCAGTTCAGGAGGAGCCACAGCCAGCCGACTCGGCGGCAGAGGACAGCAGTCCCCACTGAGCCCCTGGGAGAGCTGTGAGCACTCAAGGTGTGCACATGTTTTCCACTCTCCCCTCCAGACCTTAGAACACGAAAACCGGCCTCAAGAAGAAGGAGCCTCACCACGCAGGGTGTGGCGCCAGGAGACCTGTTCTTGTTTCAGCAGCATCTCCTTTCCTTCCTGGACACCTCTCAGGTGGACACGTGCCGTGGCCGAGGGCTTAGGCAGGGCCTTGCAGGAGCATGAGAAAGCCACGCATGTCCACCTCGACAGCTGCTGGGGACGTCCGTCCAGGCCACTCCACCGGACCCCATCCACCCAGAGGCCCTCAGAGGCGCTCCCCTCACCGGCCACGCGACACCACGAGGTGACAGGTCCCTGGAGCTGAGCCCCCTCCCGAGGCTTCCCGAACCCGCGTTTTGTGCTTGTCTCTGTGATTCATGTCCGTGGAGACCCTCGAATGCCTGTTCACCATCTGCAGGGCCTCCAGGGGCAATGTCACCAAAATGTCACCCTGCAATGATGGCAGCAAGCGTGGCTCCTCCCTAGTCCCTGCAAACACAGCCCTTTGCGCCATCCTGCACGGCAGTGTCGGGTCTCTGTGGAGGGGCTCAGCGTCCCCACAGACCCAGGGCCAAGACCCCGGTCCCCCTGTGATGCGGCTGAGGCCCTGCAGACACACACCCTCACGTGTAGCGGGGCCCAAACCCACTTCCAGACAATTCTCAAGCAAAGAGAGCAAGCAGGGGAGTCGTTAAACTGTGGTTATTTCCGCCGCCTTCGGGCACTGACTCGAGTTGAGGTAAAATTGACCTTAAATTCCGTTTGGCCCAATGGTGTGGACTTGTGTTTCCCAGATGGTAGCCACACAGGACCATGGACGGTCCTCGAGTACCTTGGTTGGGCTCACAGTTTTCCCACTGCACTCTGGTGTGAAAGCACCAGACTCATCAGAAACGGCACTCAGGGCCCCGCACGACCCTCCGGTTTCACTGCAGTGCAGCGTTCCGTGAGTTACATGAGGTTTTCAACCCTTTGTTGTGAAACAAACTTTGTGTCGGGTGATTTTGCCCAACTGTAGGCTGATGAATGTGTCCTGAGCCTGTTTAGGGCAGGCTGGGCGAAGCTGTGGTGTTCGGTGGTGTCAGTGGGCGAGAGCCCGAACTCTGTAAATTAACTCAAAGACATTTATTCCGGGCCCAGTTTGTGTGACCCCAGCCTGGAGCCACATACAAGACGACTTGAGCAAGTGGTCCCACCATGGCTGGGTCACAGCTTGGTTTATCCATCCCAGGGAGACAGGAATGACAGGTGAAGTCGTAAACCAATACGTGGAAGGCGGACACTGGTTTGGCCCAAAAAGGCAGGACTTCTTCAAGCGGGGATTGCAGCTATAGGCGGGTTCGAAGATTCTTTGATTTGTAATTGATTGCAGACATGAAGCTTTGTCTAAAATCTTGAAACATGTTAAGTTAGGATAAGAAGTTCTGTTAATCAGAAATAAACCACCAGACATATACCAGACATGTCCCAAGAATCAGGTGATCGGTTGAGTAACTTGGTGGCCTGCAGGTGTGGTTTAACCTTTGCCTTAGGCCTGTATCTTGTTGTATCTTATTGTTCTGTATCTTATTGCTACAGACAGTCACTCCAAAAGGGACAGGGTGCAGCGAGGCGCGTCTGACCTCCCTTCTGAGCCAGCAACTCAGCTTTAAGTTTCCTTTTTGTGGGGGGCCCCTCCGCCACGAGGGGGTCCTTTCAGTCGGCTGGGAGGCTTAAGATTGTATTTTAGTTCACAGTAGTGTGGGTGTATTAGATGCATTTTCAACTTACGTTGTTATCAATTTATGATGGGTTTGTTGGGCTACGACTCCACCGTAAGTGGAGGAGAAACTGTTGACATTCGAATCCATTAAAATTAAGTAGGATTAAAATTTCAGTCCCTCACTGGCACTAACCACGCTGCAGGTGCTCAGCATCACACGTGGCTAGTGGCCAGTGTCGTGGACGGCACAGAAAGTTCTGCTGCACGGGGCTGGAGCTGCAGGGCGAGCCAGAGGAAAGGGGGGAGAGAGAGAGACGCCTGCCCTTTGACCCTCACACATGTGCTCACGCACATGCATAAGCATCCATTCCTATGCACACACACACATACTTATCACATACACACTCACACACTTATGCAGGTGCGCACACTCACACGTGCACTCACACACACCTACACCTGTGCTCACGCACCCTTCTGCACACACCTGCACATGCACAGGTATGCACCTGTGCACACACACTTCTTATGCAACCTAAACACCCATCACAGCTTGCAAAGCACTTGTGTAGGGTCCCGTCACCCGCCAATGTCCGTCTCACCCTGGGGCGCTCTGGCAGGCTTCTCCCACACCCCACCTCGCTTTGAGGGGAGGCCTCGGGTTTGGAGGTGGGAGGGAGAGGTCACTCCGAAGGCATTGACTGGAGGGTGAAGTGGAGGCCCCATTAGGGGAAGTGAGGGCCTAGCAAGGTCCCCCATCTTCCTGGAATTGTAGCGCAGACTCTGCCGCTACTGGGCAGTGGGGAATTCGAGTAGCAATGGCTTTACTTCAAATGCAAAGGCAGCAACATGAAGAAAATACCCGAGAATGACCGTCATACATGGACTATGTTGTATTCATGCGTATGATCTTTTTCATTTTAATAATGCCATTAGGTTTTTAACAATCACCCCCTTTTTACTGACAAAAACATCTCCCTTTAGCCAGAAATGGTGGCACATACCTGTAGTCCCAGCTACTTGGGGAGGCTGAGGCAGGATCGCTTGAGCCCAGGAGTTTGAGGTTGCTGTGAGCTAGGCTGACACCACGGCACTCGAGCCTGTGCAACAGAGTGAGACTCTGTCTCAACAACAACAAAAAAAAAAAAGATTAAAAAAAATCTCTCTTAGTACCAACCAAGTGCAAGCGAAGGAACTGTCCCCATGTTGTTCCCTCTTTAAAGACCTACTGTCGGTGCAACAGCGACGGTCCACGACCCGTAAAGACCCAACTCCTGGAAGCCGTCCATGCCCCACAAATCATGCAGTGGTGACGTGGAAGAGCTGGCCCTAACACTCAAGTGCAGTCTCCGCAAGTGTGAGCTCATGAGCATGTGTGTGAGTGTGAGCATGTAAGCATGTGTGTGAATGTGCATGAGCACATGTGTGTACATGTACATGTGTGTGAGCTTGTAGATATGTATGAGCACATGTGTGTGGCTACATATGTGTAGTGGCATGTGTGAGTGTGCATGAGCATGTGTGAGCACATGTGTGAGCACGTGTGTATAGGAGCATGTGTGGGTGTGTGTGAATGTGTGTGCATGAGCATGTGAGCACATGTGCATCCTGTTCAACTGGAAGTTCCAGGTGTGCAGCCGGCTGTGGGGCGGGACTCTCTCTGCCTCCTGCTGCTGGTCTGAGGCTCCCTCTTCCTGGGCGAAGTCCCCTAGCAGCCTTGCAGCCCATGACGGCGCCGCAAGGAACACGGGGCTCCCTCTTTGGGCCCACAGCCCTCACCGCTGGCAAGCGGCACTTGTGGGATCCTGGGGGCCCTTCTCAGCCTTGCGGATGAGCTGATCCGCCTGGAGCCAGGTGGCGACAGCACTTCTTCCTATCCTCAGCATGCGACGGCCTGGCCTGTTGCAGGGCCCACGTGCAGAGTCTCTGGCTGCAGGGGCGGCACCGGCTTGCGTTGGGGGACCCTCTGCAGTGTCACAGGTGCACAGGGAGGGCGAGCAGGGAGCAGGCTGTGGGGTGGGGTCCGAGGACCAGGGAGCCGGCTGCAGGAGCCACGCGTGAGCGGCACATCCTCGTGTGTGCCGGTGCCCAGACATGCGCAGCCCGATCAACTAACTGGCTCTGGAATGGCCGCAGCTCCAGCTCTGCGGTTGGGACAGCGAGGCATGGTGGGGAAGGACGGGCTCACGGACCAGGACCCCGGGTCCCGGGTCCCAACCAGGTCCCTGGGCCCCAGCCCTCCCATTCAGGGTGCTGCTGCACACCCAGCAACACCACCGACATCTGCTAGGCTGCTCAGGACTTTGCAGGTCTCGCTGCTCCAGGACCTGCCGAGGGAGCTGGAGGGACACAGGCCTGGGTGCTCCTGCTCAGCCGCGGGGGCGACTGACTGCTCAGAGCCTTCCTGCTTGAGCCTCCCACGCCTGTCCTCGGATGGAGCAGCCTCCCAAGCCATCTCGCTCCTGTGGGTGGGAACGTCCTCGTTTAATGGCTCACGTGTGAGCGGTGCCTGTGCCGCCCCTGCGAGGTGGCCGTCCCCCGTCCACCTGGCAGACACCACGTGCTCTTACAGGTACCAGGTGCTCACAAGGCTGCAGATCTGCACAGTGGCTCCACGGGGCAGGTGCTGTTGACATCTCCGTTTCACGAGGAGCGAACGAGGCACGGGGAGGCCGAGACGGTCTCAGGGCAGCCTGTGTGCGGCGGCGTGGGGCAGGCCGGGCGTCCTGAACCAGATCACGCCCTCGCGGTGTGAGAGGGCAAGGACGGCCCAAAGTCAGTCCTTCAGTCTGAGCCTCCCGGAGGAGTGGAGATCATTGCACGCTGGAGCCAGGGCTTGGCAGGTGCTCTGGGCGGCACGGACGGCCTCCAGCCCTGCAGACCGCACGCCTGGCTGTCCCACCGCAGGCTGCTGGCACTGCCTGCCCACGCTCTCCGCGGCACAGCAGAGGGCTGCAGAGCCTCAGGGAAGGGCCAGGAAAGAAACCTCACTCCCTCCCCCAAGAGGGGCTGTCCGAAGTCAGGCTCGGTCCTGGGGTGAGCTCCTTCTTTCCTCCCAGCCGCCCAGCCGCGCACCTTCCGTGGAGTTGGTCATCCACTACACAGATCCGCTCTCGCAAGTGCGGACGAGGAAAGGGCGCAGTGATTGTGCCCGAGTGATTGCTGAACACCCCGCCCTGTGCGACGGCTGAATGCACAGCCGTTCCCGTGGAGTCTAGACACGTATGTACTGTGTGCGGCTGTCACAGCCTCTGCAGCGCCCAGGGCTCCCTTCATCACGCTCAACCCCACAAGGGTTTGCGGGACCACAAGGCCCTTCCCCCTGCTTCCAAACGCGCTACCTGGCGTCACGGGAGAGCACCTGTGTCCCTGGCACAGCGGGTGGGGCAGCGGCCCCAGTGCAGGAGACGGGGTGACGGAAGTGGCCACGCGCTGGCTGTGCCCAGGCTCCGTCTCAGCCTTTCCCAACATTGACAGAATCCTGAGTCTCAGGGGAGACTGGATTTCACTGTTTCCACGTTCTTGCCATGAACAAAAGCCACAGGAAACCCAAATGCAGGATGATATGTCACGTGGGATGGCCGTTGGACTGCGGGTTTGTTTTGCTTTGTGTTCGGCCGGACCCAGGATGCTTCTGGAAGAAGTGGTCTGCTGGATTCTGACGGCAGCACCAACAGAGCTCCCGTTACAGAAGTGGAAACCGGATCTGCCCCCAGGGACCAGCGCGAAGACCAGACATCCACTTGGAAGCAAATGCCTCAGAGAAAACCAAACCCGATCCCGGCCCCTCCTGGGACAGGAGAAAGAAGCCGCCGAGTGACACCGGAGAAGGGAGACCACAGAGCCGCCTTGGGAGTCTGAAACCTCCGGTGCCACCTGAAGTATGAGGCTTGGGAATGTGGCCTCCCGGCCCCTTGGAGGGAGACAGGGGAGGCCAGCAGAGAAGGCGCTTAGGGCCGTCGCAAATCCACCCCCGGCTCCCAGGCTGTCCCAGAATGGCTGCTTGTCCCCAGAGTGGACTCCAGGCCATGTTTCCCATTGGCAGAGAACCGGCCACACAGACGCACCGTGAGTGGGAGGGGCCGGCCTTGGTTGGGGTCTCGTCAGTGCCGGGTGATTTTGTGTCGAGGTGACGCAGGGCTGGCATCGCCCACGGCAGCCAGGCGGCCCCTCCTTCCGAAGGGACTGAGTAGTCAGCACATCAGTTTGTACTCACGTGACCGGCACAGTTTCTGGAAACAGCCGCCAGCAGGCCGGACGCTGCCACCTCGGGGACTCATGGGCTGCCAGGTGCCCCCCTGCTGAGCATCCTGCTCCAGACCCAGCCCACCAGCGCGGCGGGGAAGCCAACAGCCTTTGCGGATGCCAGGCGGTCCTCGCTCTGGGGCTGAGGGTCTGGGGCAATGGCGTGAGGACCCCGCACCCCCCTTGGGCTGGGCCATCGCAATTTCCCACGGTGGCTCCTCCATCGCCAGAGCTGAGACACAGAAGGCTCCACCCTGACCTGTGTCAAAATGCTGTGGGAGCTGGAGCCCGTGTGCAATGGCAGGGACACAGCAGTGATGCGGCAGGGACACAGCAGGGACACGGGAGGGACACAGCAGCACCTGCCATGGGCAGCCCGGTGTCTGGCCCATTGTGAAGCCATTGAAAACACATCTTTCTTCTTTCATTCAGTCAAAGCAAAACGTACAATTTTAATACATGGCAAAAAAAATAACCCAGCAAAAGTTTCGACAAGACACAGTGGGACCAGTGGAGCAAAGAGATTAATTCCACTCAGGGCGTCTGGCCCGTTCAGAGCCGGGCGGACTGTCCCTGTGGCTAAGGCGCCCCACGGCGGAGGCGGTGAGGAAGTCCCAGCACTGCACACAGCGCGGCTGACAGGGGAGGGACGGAAGGAGCCCCGGGGTGGGACCCGCACACCACTCACGCCGGCCGCCCACAGCGTGGCACGGCCACGGCAGTTTCCACAGGGGCTCCTTGCGACTGGGCCTGCGCAGGAGTTGCCGGCTGGGTGAGGAGCGAGGGAGGCTAGAGCCGGGGCCAGCTGGATGCTCCAAGGCATCTGGGGAGGAGACGCCCCGCCTTGGTCTGATTAAACGTGAACGACATGCCGAGGGGGTGGTAGTGGAGGGTGTGCGCAGGTGAGGGCGTCCAGGAAAGTGCCTGGAAACCAGGAACGGCGCTGCGCGCACTGTCCAGGGTTCTGACCGTGGACGTGAGGACGAGGACGGGGACGCGGGCAGGAAGGTTCCACGATGGAGGGGGGTGTAGGTTGGAGAGTCGCAGACAGACACCGAGGACACGCTGCACGGGGTGGGGGTGCCGTTCAGAAACGCGAGTGTGTCGGCATGGAAACGGCAGCCGCGGGCCAGTGCTGAACCATACGTGATCATCTCTGCTCCTCATTTATTAGCATTTTCCGTAGGTTTGTAGAAGCATATAATTCTGGCAGAAAACTGTTGCATTTGGATTTTTAGCTCAGAAACAGAAAGGCCCCTGGGTGTGTCCTGGCCCCTGTGAGAAAGGCGTGGGGAGGCCCCGTGCCGCCCTCTCGGCGCTGCGCTCACGAGCGGACGCGCGGCCCCAGCCACAGCGCTTAGAGGACAGGACGGCCGTGTTTGGGCGGGGAGGGGGTGCGTGATGTCACCCAGCCCCACCGTTCACAGATGCAGCCCCCGACCTGTTGGAAACCCGGTGCCCAGTGCCTGACGGGCTCTCCCAGGCCGTCCTCGTGGGCGGGGACTCAGAACCCGCCACACCTCGGCATTCTCACCGTGGCTGCATGTCCGTCACCTGGGGAGTGTGTCCAAACCCCAGCCTGGGGCCCTGTGCCGGGGATGCAGCGTCAGTCCTGGGTCAGCAGTGAGTTTCCAGAGCTCCTCAGACACTGCGTGTGCAGCCGGGGGTCTGGGACTGAGGCTCCGTGGCAGAAAAGTACCTTCCAGGCAGAGCCCCGGGCATGAGAGCTCATCGCTCTAAAGTAAGGCTCCCGTGACCTCACGTGGAGACGTCTCTGTGCTTTTGGAACGAGTAGAGGAAAGGTGACATACGGACCCAAAGCGACAGGGAGTTAGTGAAAGCATACTTAAAATGGTAAGACAGCAGACCTTATGTTACATACATTCTGTTACAATACAAACAGAGAAAACATGTCGATATTAAAAGTAGCAGTAACTAGAAAGTTTATGGCCTCAGTAATCTAAAGTCCAAAGACACCCAAATTCCCTGGGTTGTCTCCGACCCGATGTGTTCCTAACTCTGCACCTGTCCCTCCTCCCTGGCCGGCGTCTCCCTAGGTGGGAGGGACATTAGTGTGGCACCATATCCCATAGGGAGAACGCCCCGGGCCACGCTATCCCATAGGGAGGACCCCCGTGCCACCGTATCCCAGGGAGGACCCCCTGGGCCACACTATCCCATAGGGAGGACACCCCAGGGCCATGCTATCCCATAGGCAAGATGCCCCTGAGCCACCATATCCCATAGGGAGGACCCCCGGGCCACACTGTCCCATAGGGAGGACCCCGCAGGCCATGCTATCCCATAGGGAGGACCCCCCCGGGCCACCATATCCCATAGGGAGGACCCCCCCGGCCATGCTGTCCCATAGGGAGGACCCCCCTGGGCACAGTATCTGTAGGGAGGACCCCCCCAGGCCACGCTGTCCTGTAGGGAGGACCCCCCGGGGCACGCTGTCCCACAGCGAGGACCACGCTCTGCAGAGCCCCCTTTCCTGTTTCCGTTCTGGGAGGCTGACAGCAAGTGAGTTCAGTGTCTTTTTCTTACCCCTCCTTCCCTAGTAAAAACCGTCTTAGACGGAGCCCAGCCTTGTTGGCTCATTAGGCAATAACGACTGTGATTGAGAATATTGCTGGGATCAGCGACAGGCTGGGGCTGAGAATCTGCAGCTGACGCCAGGACCCCAGCTGGTGCGAACCCAGCCAAGCGTCCACCCCAAGGCGGCCGGTGCGGCCGGCGGCACACGGGGACGCACCCTGGTGGGGCGAGCTCTCGGGCAAGAGCCCTCCCCTCCCCGCGCCTGCTCCGCGGCGCCCCGCGGCCGCCCGGCCATCTGTGGCTGCAGCCAGCCGCATTCCATCCACTTAGAGTCTGCTGTGCAATCCCGTTGGACCGGGGACACCTAATTAAAACAAATTAATGATCTGAAGCAGAAACTGTGTTTAATGAAGCCGTGCTCGGGCTTGCACGCGGTGCCAGGCTGTTTGCCTACAAATATTTACCAGCCCTTCGTGCAGAAGAAGCGCGGCCACCTGTTCTCTGCCCTCCTCCCACCGCAGCCATGCGGGGGGGAGGGGGGCGCTCACACCTTTGCCCCCGAACCCGGCCCGCCGCTGCCAGCCCGCAGCAGCGCACCCGCCCGGCCGGCCGGCCTCTCGGCTGGGCCACGTCCTGGGCGCCTGCCGGCCACGGCCGTTCTTTGGCGTCTCCGGTTCACCTGACGGAACTGCGGGCAGCGTGTCCGGTGGGAAGGGCCAATGCCTGAAAACAGAAACGTGGCTTTTTTCAGAAGCAGAGACACGGCCCACCGGGGGCCTGTGCTCAGGCCTAGCAAGGAACAAACTCGTCCCCAAACAAACCTGAGCTGGGAAGGAGGGTGAGGGCCGAGGCCGGCAGGGCGGGGGCGGGAGGCAGTACTGGGAGGCCCGCCTGGCCCACGGCACCACGTCCCCGCCGCCTGCGGCCCCAGGACCCTGCGGTGCGCTCGGTGGCTCTGCCCCACGCCTCCGACGGGTGCCAGGTCTCGCGCTGCCCCAGAGAGCTCGGCCGCCCGCTCACGGTGAATCAGCACCCGTGACTCCAGGGAAGGTGACAGGGCCAGGCCAGGAGGCATCAGTTCCCACATGGAGTCTCCAGGCCACACAGGACCGCAGACCACAGAGAGCGGAGCCACCGTGGCCCGGGCGGTGGAGGCCGCACCTGGAGTCCACGGTGCTTTCAGGGACACGGGGATGTTTCTTCTGAAATAAGAGAGAAAACAAACTTCTAGGAGAGGAAAACGTATTATTGTGTAATTTCAATGCGTTCATCTTTGTACCCAGGCAGTTGTAGAATGTCATGTCAACGTTTCCTGTGGAGGAAGGGCCCTCGAGGTCACTGCACCCTGGGTGGCCGCGGTCGGAGCCCTCAGCGGGGCTGCGCCTGGCCTGTCAGTCGCCTCTGAGACACTGACGGGCTGGTGGCTCTGGCGCCGGGAGGCTGCGCGGGGACCGGCAGGCCGCATTCGGAGAACAGCTTGTCCTCCACCCGCCTGAGCCACAGACCGGCCTCTCCTGAAGGTCTCTGCGCTCCGCGGCTCTGAGCTGGGTCCCTGCCACCTCTGAGGTGTGCGCGGGCCGCCACTTGCCCGCCACTGACCACCCGGCCCCGGGCCCCACCAGCGACGGGGCTGACACAAGCCCGTGCCCGCTTCCCCCCAGATCTCTCTGCCTCCCTCTGCCCTGCGTCCGTCCCGCCTGCAGCCCCGAATTCCAGCCGTGCCGGAGGCAGGACGCTCATAACTCAGCGTCCACTTTCTCACCTGGCCTGTCACGGCCTGAGCCTGAGGGCCTGCGGGTCTCGCGCAAGTCCTGTCTGCTCGCTCGCAGACGCGCAGCGACTCAGGGGACGGAGGTCCCGGGCTGCAGATCACTGACTTTTAAACCCAGGCGGCCAGGTGACACCCTACTCTGACCATCAAATAAGGGGATTAATTCGCGGCCTGCCAGGCTCCTGAAGGCAGGTCAATGCCCAGGTGTTGGTGGGACGCAGCTGTCGTGCAGGTCGGCTATGTCTGGAGCTCTCGTCTCCAGGCATGGGCGCCGGGCTGACTCTGCGGCTGCCAAACAGGCTCATGGCGCAGTCACCCCTCGGGAAAGCTACCTGCGAGGAAGGGCCAAGACCGCACAGAGGATGGCCTCCAAAACCAACACGGCAGAGGAGCCAGCAGCTACAGAAGAGAAGCTGCCCCAAGCAGCCCCCGAAAGCACAAGTCTCCCTGAGTCCTGCTGGCAGGGGCCCCAGTCCACAGGCCACAGGCGAGGCTCCGGCCCCACGCCCCCCTGGGCTCACTGGCATCTGTGCCCACCCACGTCACCCGCACAGCCGGGGCCTCTATGCTGCCTTCCCCCCGACTGCGGCATCCCTGAGGCCAACAGCGCTTACGTGCAGCTCTCGGGCTCCTTAAATGAACGGGCTTTGCTGGGAAACCAGGCCCACCGTCACTCCACCCAGAACCCACGTGACACGCAGGTCAATGCTGTTGTCGCCATCAGAAACAGCGGGTTTGAGAGCTGAGTGAGACCTTCACCAGGAGATAAACCTTCACCCCACATGGGAAAGCACCGTGGAGCGCATGGCTGAGACGGCGTCCACGGCAAAGTCACGGGCATCCTGAGCTCAGTCCCGGGGGCTCTTCATGCATCTGAGACGCCAGCTGGATAGATCCTCCCGGCCGCAAGGGTGCCAAGGCCCCTCGGGGCATGGTCCCCGCCCTGCTCCATCGCACTGTCGAGGAAGAAGCCAGCTCTCGCAGATCAATGCCTAGTCCCGGCAGGATGAATCGTGATCATGAAAATCAGACTCTAGTGTATTTCAAAAGCCTCTTTCTAAACCCTAGATGCGCTCACACTTGCCTGGCGGAAACTTCTCGCCGCGCCGTCCCTGCTGGCTCCCACCGGCTCCTGCAGCATCACCCGGACCTGGCGCAAGCCGGTGTTTGCGATGCGGGGCCCCCAAGGGCAGAGGGGGTCGGCGGAGGATCCCCATTCCAAGATGCCACCTGCGGGCCTCGCTGCTCCTGCCCCCACAGTGGACGTGCTTGGCCGTCTCTGGTCAGTGCAGAGGAAAGTGCAGATAGAGTCAAGCCATGTGCGGTGAAGTCGTGAAAGACGGACCCACCGAGTCCCGTGAGCAGGTGCCGAGATTACCCGGGAGGCAGCTCTGCTCTCCTTGCCTTCCTACGCCGTCCCGCGTCACGCCCCGGCCCCGAAGGCTCGACGTCCCGCCGACTCCCACCCAATGGCACACACGGCAGTTTACGCTTTTCGGGAAACGTCGAGAGCTTCCAGTTCTCTCCGCTCGCAAGGAGCACGCCCCAGCGGTCGGCACCACGGCAGCACCGGGGTCTGCGGCTCTGCAGCATGTGGCACCCACAGTCGTGTCCGCTGCGCCGATCTGAGGTTGCCGCGGCCCTGACCTGCCCGGGACTCCTCCCCGGCGTAACCCGAGGGTCCTGCAAACCAGACGCTGGTCAGCTCTGACCGTCCAAAACCAAGATGCCCGAGTTCGCCTGACAGCAAGCAGGTTTGTACAACACAGCGCCTGTTTTAGACTTTCCAGGGCAATTTTTACTGAAGGACAAAGGAAAATAGTGGACAGAGGTGAGCAAAGTGCTCCGATCTCTGCCCGCGGCAAGGCAGAGGTGACAAGGGGCACTTGAAGCGTTTTCTAGAGCAGCCCTGGAGTGCGCCCTCCCCACGGAAGTGCCATCCTGTTCCGCACAGTTCCTGCATGTTCCCCAGGGACACGGAGCAGGTCCCCCGTCCGGAACGGCTCTGCTGACACCACGGGAGGTCCCCTGAGAGGTGACAGCGTCCTGCACCAGCTCTTGCCCGAGACCTGGGGATCCCGCCCCAAGCCCAGCCAGGGGGACAGCGCCACGGACGGCGTCCGTGGCTCTCGGCACTTCCTGCGATGGAGCAACATGGTGTCAGAGCGTCCAGCCGGGGCGTGGGGGCCAGGAGGAAGCCCCGGCCTCCAGAGGCTCTGTTCCCGGGTGCTGGTCCTCGGGAGGGCGGGAGACGCCGCTCGGGCGGCTTCCAGGGCAGGACGCAGCCGTGCCACGGCGCGGCGGTGCGGGAAGCGCGGCCGTCTGCTCGTGGGGCGAGCTGCTGCCAGCGCCCGCGGCTCCTTTTCCGTCTCGTGTCAGGAGCTCTGGAGCCTGCGGCAGAGACCCAGGGAGAGTGTGGCTGAAGTTCATTCTCACGCCTGCTCCGATCTTGGACAGAGGAGAGCGGATGGGACCGTGGGGGATGTAACGCACACACACGTGTACACGTGAGCACGTCAAACTACCCGGCCACGGCCACGAGATGAGAGCGGAGGTGGCTCCTCCATACAGGGACGCGTCCCCTGCAGAGCTGGCTCCTCTGTGACCCGCACACGCGCCAGGGAGGCGCTCGAGGCCCCAAAGGGCACCTGCTCCACTTCCTCCGGCCGCCACTGCCCTTTGCACACCTGGGACGACGTGGTCCGTGCTCCTAGCCACGCATGAGACCACGTGGCCTCCCCAGGCATCTGAGACTCGGCTGGAGAGACTGGCCAGCCCGGTGACCTGTCCAGCGATCCAGGTGCGTGGGGACCGCCCTTTCCTGTGCAGCATCCGTGCTTGCTCCCCGGCACTGGCCGGCCTGAGACCTCCTGCTCACGCCGGACGCCAGGGAAGGGAGACGTGGGACGGAAGCCACGGCCACGGCCCCCCAGATGCTGTCTCAGCTGGGGAGTTCCCACGTCAAGGGCCAAATCCCACAGAGCGGGACCCACGGCTCCTCAGGACTCTACTCTGGTCAGCGGGGACGGAAGGGACCAGGGACGATCGAGCTGCTGGGCATCCTGGACTGTCGGTTGTCATCGGGCTCCTGGGCCCCGACTGCACCGCGTCCTTGCGGACACGGGCCTGCTTTGCCAGAAGTTCCTTCCCCTGGACTGTGACGTCACGTCAGCCTCCATTGTCTGAAATGAACTTGCTCAGAGAGCGTGGAAGAGCTTGCGGTTTATCCCGCTCAGCGAATCCTGCTCCGGAGCCAGATGCTTGGTAGGCAGAGGCCTTAAAATGGGGCCCGGCTCCTTCTGCTGTGCTTGTTCTAGAAGCTTCCAGAACCTGTGGGCCAGCAGCCCTGGGGGCGGGGAACATGCCCTTGAGCAGCAAACCGTCCTGGTTGGGCTGTGGCAACCAGAGGTCAGATGTCAGGTCCTCCCTGAGCGGGGGCCTCAGGGTCCAGCCCAGATAGCTTTGCTGCAGCCCAGGGACCCAGAGTGGCTGACCCCACCTTGGGGAGCCAGCGGGGGTCACGGGACTCCCATAGCTGTGACATCTGGCGGAAGGTGCCATCAGGGGTCGGCTAGAGGCGATAACTTGAGCTCTGTGGCTGGAGGTCTCGGGGGGGGGGCTGTGGGAACCACGGCCCCAGGTCCCGCGAAACTCAGCTTTGTGCTGCCGGTACGTGGGTGCGTGGCTGCAAGCCCTGGCCCAATCCGGGAAGCTCTGCCATGCCGGGACCCACCCCTCGTCTCCAGGCGG
>CAUYRT010022484.1:0-48773 GCA_963574885.1 Lepilemur ruficaudatus
AAAGTTCAGGGTTTGTGAGCTTTGGTGGACAGGAAATGGCCCTATCTTTTTCTTTATTTCTTTCTTTTTTTCTTTATTTCTTTTTTTTTTTTTTTTTTTTTTTGAGACACAGTCTCACTCTGTTGCCTGGACTTGAGTGCAGTGGTGTCATCATAGTTCACTGCAACCTCAAACTCCTGGGCTCAAGTGACCCTCCTGCCTCAGCATCCCAAGTAGCTGGGATTATAGGCGCATGCCACCATGCCTAGCTAGTTTTCATATTTTTGGTAGAGATGTGGCAGTCTTGCCATTGCCCAGGCTGTTCTCGAATTCCTGGCCTCATGCGACTCTCCCTCCTCGGCCTCCCAAAGTGCTAGGATTATAGGTGTGAGCCACCATGTCTGACTTGGACCTGTCATTGACATTAGTAAAGAGGCCAACCTCTCATGGCTCCAGATGGGCTCAAAGCTGACTTCTTAACCTGTCCACTTTCATCTGCTTTATCTCCTGAAACATCCATACTCAAAAGAGTCTCTCAGTTTTGGCCCCTAAGTAGAAAAGACTGCCCACAATTAGAGCCCTCTCATTAGATTGGAGGAGCATGAGAGAGAAAGAGAAAGAACCATGGTGGCAGCCTTCCCTCACCTGGCCGCTTGTTTCTGTGAACCTCGTATAGACAATGAAAGGAGGAGAAATTGCCCAGCTTGTTGGAATATTTAAATTAATTATAAATAGTAAGGGTTTTTTTGTTGTTGTTTGTTTTTTTAGTGTGAAATAAGTAGAATGAATGATGGTTACTCCCCTTCCAAGACATTCCTACCATTACTTAGACGGTTGTTTGGTCTTTGATCCTAAATTCAGTGTTTTAATGGGAGACCTCAAATGTGGCTCTCATTATTTTTCAGTTCCATTCAGTAATCATTTGGAAACATCGTATGACCAGTAATTTTTTTTTCAATGCTTTTAGGACTTACGGCCGTTTAATCAACTTTGTGCAAATAAAGTGCCCACTTCAGTGTCTTTTTAATATTTGGATTTCACCAAGGGATACATATTTTTTGGTGTCACAGTGTCTGCTTTCTATGTCTGTTTTCTCTTCACCAGTCTTAAAACTGAGATATAATTAGTGTCATCCTTCTTCATGGCCAGAGAAAAGTCTTCCTCCTCAATCTTTTGAGAAGTGAGGGGAACAGTCCAGCCCCAAGGCCAGGTAGGATGTGAGGCTGGTGGTTCCCTGGAGCAGTTCTTCAGTACCTGTGGAAGAGTCGCATCTTCTCCTATCCCCACATCTGGACATCCCATTGTTCTGCCACCTTCATTTAAAGTAGTCAAGTGGGCAAGATAAAGCTCTTAGCCTTGTGACCTGGGTTATTAGAAAAACTAATAAAACTTTTTAAACATCCTACATAAGCTTATGTACAAGATTCTCTCTTGAAATCCAGACAGAGGCCAAGAGTCATTCAATTGTAGGGTCCTTTTTTATTTATTTATATCAGGGTATTATGAGGGTACAAACATTTTGGTTATATTTTATATCATTGCCTCTCCCTAGCAGGGGTTAGAGGCATGCCCTTCCCCTCTGCAATGCACACCGTGTCCCATAGTTGTGAGTTTACCCCCCCCAACCCCCTATCCCTGGAGACTATTACTACCATGTTAACACCATAGTGTTAATCAGTCAGTACCAATTTGATGGCGAGTACAAGTGGAGCCCATTCTTCCGATCTTGTGTCACCTCACTTCAGATAATGGGCTCAAGCTCAATCCAGGAAAATATAAGAGGTGCTAGATCACTGTTATTTCTTATAATTGAGTAGTATTCCATTGTAAACATATACCAAATTTTAATAATCCACTCATGAATTGACAGACACTTAGGTTGTTTCCACATTCTTGCAATAGTGAATTGTGCTGCCATAAACATTGGGGTGCAGGTGTCTTTATTATAGAATGTCTTTTGCCCTTTTGGGTAGATGCTTAATAGTGCTATTGCTGGATCGAATGGTATTTCTATTTTTAGCTCTTTAAGGTATCTCCAAATTCTTTCCCACAGAGGTTGCACTAATTTGCAGTCCCACCAGCAGTGTAAGAGTGTTCCTGTCTCTCCACATCCTCACCAGCATTTGTTGTTTTGAGATTAGATGCATAGGAACAGCTATTGGAATTAAAATAATTTTATTATGATGTGCTTCTCAGTGGGCTTCAGGTTACCCTGCTCTTTTAGTTACTAATGACATCCTGTGAGGCATGTTACCCTGATGCACAGACAAGATAATGTGGGGATTCACTGATGCAAAAGCAAAGGCCATCGCTTTCTGAATAGAGGTGCCACTGACCCCATTTGTTTATATCTCTTCTAGACAAAGATCTAAATGTCCCATTGTTTTTTTTATTTGCATAAAATTTATTAACATTAACTTAATAACTGTATATTATACTATTTTTTAGCCAATTCCTTTTTTTTCATGTGATGTTTTGATACAGGCATACAATGTGAATTAATCAAAGCAGGGTAATTTGGGTATCCAGCACCTGAGGCATTTATCCTTTCTTTGTGTTATGAACATTTTGTGAATGTCCCATTCTGAGATGTGGAAGGATCCCGAATCCTAGAGGACTGTTTTACTCATGGAGAAAATGTCCTAATTTATTCTTCAGTGCAAATTGGAAAATATTTAACAATTTTGCTTTGAAGCACAAACTTCAACTAAACATGCCGTTGGTATCACCAGGATTCGCAATTTCTATAGCTCTCTTGATAGAAACTTTCTCAAATAATTGTATCTCGTATGTCCTGTTTAAGCAGCTATTACCAGGAAAGCATTTGTGCAAATCAGGTCTTCCCTTTTCTTCCTCATTTTCTTCTTAAAATGGCACACTGCAACTGTTTCTTTTGTTAGTGTTCAATGGTCTGAAAGATATTTTCCAGCATACTTTGTAAAATGGAAAATTAATTTGTAAACAGGCATTTGCAACCCTGTAACTAATGATTATTGTGAATTTTGTTTTTTTGTATTTTAATTCTATTCTGAAAGTTAGCATTGGAATAAAATGAGAAGAGACTACGGTAATGACGTTCACTATTTTGGGCATTTAGGAACCTGTTTTGTTTACTGGAACAATGAGGAAAAACCTGGATCCCTTTAATGAGCACACAGATGAGGACCTGTGGAATGCCTTAAGTGAGGTAATTTATCAAATGTAATTACTTGGTTAGCATCAGCATATGTATGTGTACATTTATATAGCATTGCAGATAATTAAGCGGAGCTTATTGGTTTAACTAACTTTATTCACTACCTAGGAGAACATTGAGGATATGGATCTACTTAAACTGTGTATATTGATGATAGGGGAAGCCAAAATGAAATGTCTCACATTCTCATTTTAACTCTCCTCCTGTATCTCATCCCAACAACCATATATATTTTTATTTGCCCTTAGCAGAGTACTGAACTACAGGTGGTATTCATGGGTTCAGATTCTACCAGTGACTAAGCTCTCCTATAAAACTTATTTTACTGCTCTGTTCTTAGGAAACATAAGTGAAGACAATAATAGTTTTTCATTATTAACTGAAAGATAAATAATTATGAAGTGCTTTGAAGTTTTGTAAGAAAGTGTTTGTAAAGGTAAATTATACTGATAATTCTTGACTGGCAAACAGGTAATTTTAATGATGCAGAGTAAATGCAGGTAATAGTATTCTGTGGGCTTTGCTAAGTTTTTATGTCAATATGTTGATTTCTAAAGGATTTTCTATTATTTGTGTAATGGTTCTCTTTGGGCCACTTCTTGGAATTTTTTCACCCTTGCATGGAAAGGATGAAAAGGTGCTGCTCATTTGTATATTTTAACACTAAAGAATTTTCATGTTCACCCTAGTTCTGCAAATTAATTCTAAGCTACTTGATGATGGAAACGCTATTGTAAGGTTCTAGCTAGGTCTCACACTTTTTAAAAGTAAACATTTAATAAATACGTTTTGAATGGTTGATTTCTTCATTTCAGAGAATTGTGGCTTATTTCTTTTAAAAAAAAAGTAACAATCACGGTGACCAGTTCCTTACCATTGTTGTTGTTATTGTTGTAAATGTTGTTGTCATTGTCGCTCTTCCAGGAATAGCTCTGAAATCTTTAATAATTTATAGATGGGTTTTGACTGTGAGCAGGCAGATTTGTAGACCTGACAATTTCTGCCAGCAATTCTCGTCTCTGAAGGCATGTCCGTGCCAAGTCTTTACTCATCCACCCTGCTTTGCAGCAACTGTGTGGATTTTATTTTCCCAAATTGCATTAATTCCTTCACCTTCTTCTACGTGAAAATAGTTGACCTCTGATTCCATTTAAGTTTTTGAGTCTTTCTACAATGAAATTCTAGAAGAAAAGAGGAGAGGAGACAATTGACCGTCTAATGTAGAGGAAGCTAATTGACCCCCTGCTCTTGATCTCACAGGACAAGTTTAATAGTGAAATTGTGACACACCATAAAAGAACAAGAATTACTAGTAAAGTATTTTTCTATTTGCTTCAGGCCTTGGGATTTATCATCACAGATTCTCAGATAGTAAAATTACTTTAGAAACACATTGTTCCATGGACATTGAAGAAATGCTCATTGGAAGACAATCCTATTAAAAACCATTATTAGAAACTTGGCTGTAACTTATACTTATTTTATCTGTGGTAGCCAAAATTGAAATAAAATTTAATAGCCTCTCAGAATTCTAAAAATGATGAGGTGGTGGAAGGCAGATAATGCCAAGGTCCACCTTCATTTAAACTGCATTTGGAGCTTTCAGTAAATGGAAATAACCGTGCACATACTCTGAGGCCTGGCTGCGGAGTGTAGTGAGTGGTTTCCATGTGTTGCCCTGGAACTGGCCTCAGAGCTTTAGTGATACCTCTTCCAAGTGAGAAATTATCCCATCATTGTCTTTCTATGGTATTTTTTTATGACATTATAGGATTCTCCGTGAAGGATTTGGTGGGGTTTCTAAAAATCAGGAAGCAACATTGTGGTTACATTGGGATTCCAGCTGTTCTTAATCATACATGTATTCTGGAACCTATACCTAAGAAAGTTACCAAACACTGCTTATTTAGGGATAATAAAAAAAATGAATGGTGTTTTTTTTTCTCTCTCTCTTTTGTTTTTCTGAATTTTCCTAATTTTCTCTAGTGCACTTACATTCTTTTATTATCTGCAGAAAAGGGCAAGCACTCCTAGCAGATGAAACAGTGTGAATTTTTCACAATAGTAATTAGAGTTTCATGACCACAAGTTTATGTGAGGCTGGGATCATTCTGATAGGTCAGGGATTCTTCCCCTGGAGTCCTTGGGATCACAGGGTCTTTTGACAGATAATTCAAAATTTCATTCCTGGGAGTTGTAAGCATGAAGTTGTGTGTGTGTATGTGTTTGTCTGGGGAGACATCACACAAGGATTCAGCACTGCATCTCCAGTGCCTGTCAAGTTCCCCTGGATTTCTCTGTCACGTTCTGTCTATTTACTGTCTCCATGACTTGCTTCTTTCTATTATATCCAAACCAGGACAGTATAACTGTATTATTCCATTTGCATGCTTGCTATAAAGAAAAGAGGTTCATTTGGCTCATGGTTCTGCAGACTGTACAAGCATGGTGCCAGCATCTGCTTCTGGTGAGGGCTTCAGGGAGTTTCCCTTCAAGGTAGAAGGCAAAGCAGGAGTAGGCATGTCACATGGTGAGAGAGGAAGTAGTGCCAGGCTCCTTGAAACAACCAGCTCTCACACGAACCAGTAAAGCAAGAACTCACCCGTTACCTTAGGGAGGGTACCACACCATTCCTAAGGGATCTGTCCTCATGACCCAAACACCTCCCACCATGCCCCACATTCAACACTGGGGATCAAATTTCAACACGAGATTTGGAGGGGCCCAACATCAAACCATGTCAGTAACCCATCCTACAACTTCCATGGTTGGTACAGGACCTGTTGTCATTTGGAAACTCCCTTTAAGTGGACTGGAAATCGTACTGAGTTAGCCTGTCCATGCTGCCAAACTGGTCATGGCAGCTTAAACTCAATAGAGTTGACTTGAGATTCACTAAGAAGGCAATATTGGTTTTTTGTCTTCTTGAACTACTTCAAATAAAAAGGAGAGGTGCTTTTTATTTCTTTAAAACTTTCTTATTTCTTCCTCCCACTTCTCCCTTGGAGAGGGTGGTTCCAGAGATGGAGAGGGAGGTTTGGCATTCAGAAGGAAGACAGTGCTATGGATGTTGCCTATCTCCTCTTGGTCCTTTTTAAAAATATTCTGAAAATTGTCTTGAAAACTGAAAAATAGTCAACTGTGAACTGAAGAAAGTTTACTGTTAATAGAATTAGTACCAGTTACTAAAAAGTAATGGCAGCTCTATAAACGTAAGCAGTAACTAAAGACTGAAGCAGTTTATCAGAAAAAAGTCAAAAGATCACAGTAGATAAACCTCAGAAAGTGAATCACCAGCATGTTCTGTCTGTTAAAAAAAGTCTTTAATACTGGGATATACAATTAAGAGTAGGGTATGTCATCTCGAAGTGGTAAAGAAATCATCCAGTTATGTTCAACATTGATAGCATCTCTGAATACAAGTGAATCTTGTATTCAGGAAACCACAATGCAGAAATCTGAACATCAGCAGTGAAAAACGTCCTCCGGGCCTCGTTTCCTCCACCCTAGCACCTCCATTTCCCCCAGGCCATGTATTCCCGGGAATGGGCTCCCTCTTTCCTGCACTGACCCTTGGCTTTGTTCTAGTAAAAGCTTGTTCCCATCTGTTGATTTGCTTTTGATCACATTTCAATCTCTCATCACCCTTTCTTTTTGAAAAGTCAGAAAGTTCCAGAAAAACGTGGACACAGACTTTGACATCCATGTGACTCTCCTGTGAGGGGCGTGGGTACCTGGTAGACACAGTGCACATAGTAGGTTACTTTGAACATGTCCATGTGGATAGAAATGGAATGTCTTTTAAGTTCAGTTTCTTTAGCTTTTCTATAGTTTACTATTTTTCTAAGGTTAAAAATAATCTGAGATATATGGTTTCAAATAGAATTATTTGATCAGTTTGTCTAAAATACTAACTTTTTTAAAATGTAGAAAACATAAAGCTTTCTGTATGTTAAAGTGTGATGTTATATCTTGGGACCAATTAATTTTTTTTTTTTTTTTTTTTGAGACAGAGTCTCACTCTGTTGTCCTGGCTAGAGTGCCACGGCATCAGCCTAGCTCACGGCAACCTCAAATTCCTGGGCTCAGGCGATCCTCCTGCCTAAGCCCCAAGTAGCTGGGACTACAGGCATGCATCACCATGCCCAGCTAATTTTTTCTATTTTTTAGTAGAGATGGGGTCTCGTCCTTGCTCAGGCTGGTCTCAAACTCCTGAGTTCAAATGATCCTCCCGCTTCGGCCTCCCAGAGTGCTAGGATTACAGGTGTGAGCCACCATATCTGGCCTGATTTTTATAAGGAATATATTTCTTTTATAATAGCATTTAATAATAAAGTGATATTTTATATGTATTCTATATCTATATGGATTTCACTTTTAATTTATAAGAACAGACATGTCACAAAATGAGATGTACTGTGACTTCATGGATACATTTAACAAATATTTATTGGGAGCATTTTACCTAGGTATTGTAGCTTCTGAAGGTATAGCAGTCATCAAGAGACGTAAAGTCCCTGCCCTCTTGGAGCATAAATTCTTAAAAGAAGACAGAAAATAAGGAAATGCATACTTGATAAAATGTTAGGTACTGATAAGTGCAATGAACAAAAATACAGCAGTGCATACAGAAAGCTGACTGACGGTGTCATTAATAAAGGGAGTGTCTACTGATCTCTTATTTTGTATCTAGCACTGTTCTAAGCACTATATATACTGGCTCATTTTATATTCCAATAATATTACAAGATAGACATCTTTATTATAATAATATTATGACCTTATGTACAAGTTAGGAACCTGAGATAGAGAACCTGCAGAGCCAGGCAGGACTCAAGCCCAGGCTGTCTAACTTCAAGTCCCCAATTTTTCATTTTAAAATCTTTATATCACAGAAAAGTCAAAGGAATCGTATTTTGAACACATAAATACCCTTCATGTGGATTCACCAGATGTTAATACAGTATTTTGCCACATTTGCCGCCTCTCTTGTGTAGTCTGTCTATATTTTGCAGAATCCGTTGAAAGTAAGTTGCAGACATTTTCATTAAGTTGAAACTCACCCTTAAATATGTAAGTATATACCTCCTAAGAACAAGCACGTTCTTCTACATAATATAATATAGTTATCTCCCTCCAGAAATTTAAAAGTAATGTAATACTGTTTTCTGTGGGTTTAAAAAACATTTTTTTAAATATTCCTTATTTTTAGAGACAGGGTCTCGCTGTGTCATCCAGGCACTATCATAGCTCACTGCAGCCTCAAATTCCTGGGTTCATGTGATCCTCCCATTTTAGCCTCCCAAGTAGCTAGGACTTATAGGAGTACACCATCACACTTAGCTAATTTTTAAACTTTTTTGTAATAATGTAGCCTCACTGTGTTGCCCAGGCCAGTCTCAAACTCCTGGCCTCAAGTGATCCTCCTGCTTAGGTCTCCTGAAATGCCGGAATTACAGGCTTGAGCTACAGCATTTGACCTGTAATTCCATTTTCTAATATAGTTTCAAATTTCCCCTGTTGTCACTCTCAGTCCCTGTGTTCTACTGCCTTCATTATCTTTTTCTTGGTTCTAATACTTAAACATATGATAACATTATAGAGGGCCTTCACGTTTGCATCATTCCTATAACTGTCCCTGATTCATAAATGAAGATAGAGTCTCAGAAGTCACTGTTTCCTGTAAAATGTCTTATTGTTTGTTCTTCATCTCACAACCCTTATTCCTCAGGTAGATATCTACAACCTGAAGGAGAATAAAAAACCAGATTAAGTGATGAGATGCCACCTTACTCAAGGGCCAGGTGTGAAATTATTTCTCCAAAGTCTGGCTATCAGTCTTAAGAAAGACCCATTTATACCAGGTGTATTATCAAAGTCAATTCAGAAGGAAAAACCAATAAACACCTCGCCACACTTAGCTTTTTGACAGATTTCAATCATCTGGGGTATAGATCCATGAATATGTTTCCTTAAAAGAGTACTCGTTATGTTCTCTTCCTTGTATTAATTAGACAGGGCTTAACTAAGCTGATATCCTCTTTTCTATAATTGTCAGTAGAGGGTCTTGCACCGTAATCCAAATCTTACACTTCAGATTTTGTATAACTTCCTACCTTGCATGCTCATACTAAATACCAATACCGTATTTAATCCTAACTCATAATTCCTGTTTGTTTGAGTTGGATTTCCATCGTGAGTGCAACTCAAGCTCGCATTCATAGAAGTACTTCCATGTTTAGGGTGCCATGACAATGTTGCCCATTTTCCCTTAGTTTTTTGCTGTTTGACATTGTGATTCTGTATACCTGCTTCCCAGCCATCACTCATCAATCTGTGGATCTCTTCATTTGAGGTGTCTTGACTTTTTGTTCTTCTACAGCTCTCAAATATAGCCTGTGTTTGACTCTTGTCCTATAAAATTTCTCCAGAACAAATATTCATTGAGCTGAATCTCCATCCAGTGTAGTCTCAGATGATCTTACAACTACAATATTATGACAATTAATTAATTAATATAAACACCATCTATCCCCATAGTCTAGGGGCAAGAAGATGTTACATTGTGTCCTGTTTTTCATGAGTTTCATTCACTGCAAAACATGTATGAGATTGAAGTAATGCACTTGACTGCCTTAGCACTATGGTATTAAATTTGATAAAGAACCTTCACCAAAATAGGCTCCAGATTTTCTAACACCATGGGGTATACTTTCCCATTATTTGAATTTTTACTTTTTTAACTTTTGCATTTGATTAAAACTTTCCAAAATAATAAAGTGCCTATAAGAGTGTATCTTAGAAAACCACACTTCCTGCAGTGATATTCTCTTTTAACTTTCCCTTTAGTGTTCTAACTTCTATATGCAAAATATACTTTGGAAAACTTGTCTCAACCATAAAGATACTTTCATTTTGTCTACAGAAGCTACATTGGGTGAAAGAGCTTTATTATTATTATTATTATTATTATTATTATTTTGAGACAGAGTCTCGCTCTGTTACCTGGGATAGAGTGCCATGGCATCAACCTGGCTTACAGCAATCTCAAACTCCTGGGCTCAAGCAATTCTCCTGTCTCAGCCTCCCAAGTAGCTGGGATTACAGGCGCATGCCACCACGCCTGGCTAATTTTTTCTATTTTTAGTAGAGATGGGGTCTGGCTCTTTTCAGGCTACTCTCCAACTCCTGACCTCACGCGATCCTTCTGCCTTGGCCTCCCAGGGTACTAGGTTTACAGGCAGGAGCCACTGCACCCGGCCAAGAGCTTTATTTCTCGAGAGATTTCCTTAAGTCCCTGAGAGGGGTTCTTGGAGGATGTCATGTGTCAGGAGTTCCAATGTTGGGGCACATAGAGATGATTTTGTTTTTTTACTAACTTTATTGAGGTATAATTTGCATACCAGAAAATGCTACCCTTATTTTCAGTGATTTTGGTTGTAGAGTTGTACAATCATTGCAGTAGTCCAGTGTCAGAACATTTCTCTCACCCTAAGAAATGTCTTGGTGTCCGTGTACAGTTAATCCTCCAGCCCCTGGATAGCTGCCACTGTGCTTTTTGTCTCCATAAATTCCTACAGTTAATCTTTTAACTAACAGTTAAGAAGGAACAGTATTTATATTTTCATATTTTACCTACAGACTAATTTTATTTAGCGTACTGTGTATTTCTTAATGAAATTGGCACAGGCAATGTTGACACATGACCCAGCATGGGCAGATGGTGCTTACTGATGGTGACAAAGCAGCATCTTGGTTTTGTTCTGAGTTGGCTCTGCCATCTTTCTCATTGAACATTGTCTAGAAGTAACTGACCACAAGTGGCCGCACACATAAGATATATCTTCCGAGAGAAAGGACTTGAGAATTCTAATGTCTAAGATGCTTGTCTGCTGTAGTAGTAGTGTAAGAAAATATCATTCTTCTTTCCGTATCTGCAGGTACAGCTTAAAGAAGCCATTGAAGATCTTCCTGGTAAAATGGATACTGAATTAGCAGAATCAGGATCCAATTTCAGTGTTGGACAGAGACAACTGGTGTGTCTTGCCAGGGCGATTCTCAGGAAAAATCGGATATTGATTATTGATGAAGCAACAGCAAATGTGGATCCAAGGTACAGAGCTGATGTCCATGAGACGCTGGAGCCAGGTTTTAAATGTGGTCAGTGAGAAACATTTAAGGATGCTGAGCAATGTTTCTAATGTTCTGTTTGCCCCAAAGATATCTTGATAATATTAATTCTGAAAACCAGAGACAGAAACCAAAAAATGTTTTACAATGTCAATGACATTATTAAGCATCCTTAGAGAGCTAGATTCCTAAATTCTATTCTTGATAGTCTAAGCAATTTGGAGGGAAGATAATTTCCATTGCTTTATTTAAAAATAGTTTCATAGTAGACTTTTTATATTTAGTTTTTTAAGAATAAGTTTGTTTTAAAACATTTTTAAAACATTGATTTTTAAAACATTAAAATATATGATCTTTTTATGATTTTGTTTTAAATCTCCATTGTGTAATAGATCTTTTAAGTCTACTTTTACCATCTTTACTGAATTGAACTTCTTTAATTGTAGAACTGATGAGTTAATACAAAAAAAAATCCGGGAGAAGTTTGCCCATTGCACCGTGCTAACCATCGCACACAGACTGAACACTATTATTGACAGTGACAAGATAATGGTAAGTGCTTCACCTGTGGAATTCCAGTTGCTTCCGTTTATGTTCAATTTTTCAATTTATTCCCTTGTTGTAAAACTTGATAGAAACCCTCAGTAAGTTATTTTCCGTTAATTTTTCCTCTCATTCTCATCAATAACTTAAGTACTTAACATGTATTCAGTGCTGTTAAATAATATGCCTGGCATATCTCTCTGCATATTTTTATAATTGGCCAGTATTCCAAATATTTGAACATATTCTAAATCTAAGGTACAACTCGTGATGCTAAGCGTCGTTCTACAGAGTCGATCACAGTTGTTTCAGTGTGTCGGAGTCCCTTAATCTAAAATTAAGCCTTCATGTAAACCACCAGGAGGTTGTTGGGTAAAGTTATAGAATTTCTCAGCTGTTGGGATGTTCACAAGATGTGCTTTCCGAGGGGAATTTGTGAGAATATCCTTAACAAGTTATTTTCAGAAAGGACCTAGTCACAAGAAGAGATGATTCCAACAGAAAGGATTTAAGGTAGGAAATTTATCACATAAGAATTGGAGGGCCGGGAGAGTGAAGGGAAACACTGGGGTGAGGATTTCAGGAAGCTGCTGGGACAGATCTCCAGACCTAGGAACTCAAAGCAGAGGCCCCAGAGAGCTGGGGCTTAGACTTCCAATGAGGAGCCGCTGCCCAGCTGCGGCCGTATCTGTGAGGTAGAGATGAGGCTGGTTCCAGATGTGCTAATAGAAGTTGGAGTCTGGAGACCGGGGTGATGCTGGCCGGAGTAGCAGAAACCAGGAAGACCATTTGCCCGTGTCCTGCAGTCAGTCTCCCAGGAGTGCTCCCTGCTTAGGCAGAACCTAACAGGGCCGACCGGCCATGCAGACTCTGAGATTGACCCAGCACCGCAGATCAGGGTGCAAAAGGGGCATCTGGTAGCGGTACCCATGATAGGCTGCAAGCTTCAGTGTAAGAATGTTTGTGTAGTACCTTCCTTCCAGGTTTGATTGGCTCTTTCTTCCTCACTAATTCAGTCTTTCCTTCTTTATTTTCATCCTCCCTTTCCCTCTTCTTTTTCTTTCTTTCTTGGGAACATCCAAGAACATCCCAACAGCTGAGAAATTCTGCAGCCTTACCCAATAACCTCCTGGCAGTTTAAATGAAAGACTTAATTTTGGAATAAGGGACTCCAACACGCTGAAACAACTGTGACCAACTCTGTAGAATGATGCTCAGTATCACGAGTTGTATCTTAGATTTGGACTATTTTCAAATATTTCTTTCCTCTTTTTTCCTTTCTTCCTCCCGCTTCTTATCGTCTCTCCCCACCCCCTTCTCCTTTCCTCTTGTTGCTTGCTCAGGTTCAATATATCTTAGGATGTGGCTTTATGACATGATAAGGGAAACACCTCTCAAAGGAAAAACCTTTGGCTACAAATAAATATAAAGGAACGTGAGTTATTTTCACACCGACCCAATCCTGCAGCATTGGGCTGATTTTCGTCCATCTTGTGGATGCTGAGGGAGGCCTGTCTCTGTGTGGAGGGTAGCAGGGGTCATCATTATGCCAATCCACAGGAATAGGAGCCATATGCTTCCACCCACCACATCCTGGGCTGCAGTGTCACCGACGCCTGGGCCTAGTGAGACAGAGCACACTCACTTGCGACAAGTTACATGAAGTGGTTTTAATACGTATAGATACGCAGCAAGGGACAAAAGGAGTTTAGGATCCTTTGTGAGTTGGGCCCCCGGGGCTCAAGGAAGCTGCCTAGGGCAGAGGGAGTCTAACTGCATATGCCCCACTTGCACCACAGCTGAGGGACCCCAGAAGGCAGCCTGCCCTGGATTGTATACATCTGGGACAACATGACCCACTGGGCAAAGCTTTGAGGGTCATCCTGCTTCCAAGAGAGGGGACAAGGCCCGGCCCAGCTGTGTCAGGCAGTTCCTTCCTGCCTCACGAAATTGCATTCCAGCACCGTCCACAATTATTCTGAAGAACTATAAGCAAGAATTGGGTGAGTCCACGGCCACCCAGAGAAATCTCCTGTACTTTGATTTCTACTTTTTGCCTGTCCCTTTTTGTTGTTGTCTTTCAAAATTGCATCTTGCAGACTGTCCCAGAAGCATCCTGCTTTCACAGTAAGTGAATCGTGCCCTAAGGTTTCCTTGCTTGAAGCACTTTGCCAGGCTTTAGAAACATCAGCAGAAGGATGGTTTGATCTCCACCTCAGTTGGCAGCTTGTTCAAAACAAATTCTTTGCTCCTAAATGCACCGTATAGACTTCTTCTTGGGTTTTGTTATTACAATGTTAATGATAGTGACTTCCTTTTATTATCAAATGCTTGGAAATACTGTCAACTGGGAATGTATGATTGTTTAGGGAGACAGCACAGAAGGACAGAATTCGGCAAATTTGGCAGCTTGTTGCTCTAAAACTGATCAATCAGCATTTGACCCACAGACACGAACGTCTAGTTAGTTCCTGGGCATCCCCTTGACTCATCAACATTGTTGCCATTATTGAAATGTGTCCATTGGCTTGATGCTTTGCATACAATACTTCGAGGGAGATTTTGAAAACTTCAATTTTTTTCTCTCTTTATTAGTGTCTTTATCTAAACTCTTAGCCATGGCTCTACAGAGCAATTTACAGTGAGTCCCTCCCTGCCTTTCTATCCTTGTTCCACTCTGCTCTCCCCTTTCCTTTATAGCGAAAGCCACAGTGATCATCCTTGAGGTCTTCAACCACGGCGCTCACTCTCGTGCGCATGTGCCCTCTCTCCCCGCTACGTGTTGGTGGCTCAGACCAGGTGCACACAGTGGCGACGGTGACTAGTAAAGTAGAGCAGCTGGACTACCTGGTGGATGGCACATGGGATATGAGGGAGGAAAGAGGAGTCAGTGCCAGTTTCTAGGGTTGGGGCCTGAGCATGCGGATGAATGGGGAAAACCAAGGGAGAGGTCAATTTGGACAAGGAGGAGGCAAGAGTTCTCTTGGAGCATGTGACTGCTGAGATGGCCTTGCATTTCACCATTCAGCTGTCCCTCCCTACTCCCAACTCCAGGGTTGGGAGATCTTCAATTTAAGGACCTCTGGCTACAAGGTCATCAACTCAGCCATGTCACAAGGAAGTCCTACCAGGAGATGTAAACTTGGCCACTTGAGCTGGGTTTTCTTCTTGATTTCCATATATGTATATATATAAAATAATGAGCCTCATTATGACCTCTGAATTCTTTTTGACAACACTTAGTTTCTAATTTCTCTTGATAGGGAATGGAAGGGTTCAACCTCAGGGGACCCAAGAGACATGCATTTCATAGCTTCAGAGACAGGCAGTTGGCCTCTGTGCTCCCTTCCACTCTGGTTGACACTTCTATTGTATTCTAGAGCTTCTGATCATCAGCTGGCTTTCAATTCAGCGAAACACCATGAATAATGTTCTTTCTTAAACCTTTGATTTTCAAAGCAGTATTCCTTTCTTGCTTGCTTTAGAAATATCTACTTCCTTTCCAGAAAACCAGGGATTTTCTGTTCTGGTATTCTGAAAGCTTTGAGGACATGTAGACAAGTGAATTAGCTGCCAAGCCTAATGCTCCGGAGGGCAGCGGCCAGGCTCAGGGAGTGGCTGGGGAAGTGACAGGTGCTAATGAAGGGTATAACCACCAGTGCTGTCATCAGACAGTCGTGTAATTGGGAGCGCGTAAGGTGTAATAATTACATTTTGTTGCACTGGTGACTACTTCTCCACAAAGACGGATGGATATGGTTTTGTTTACTGTAAGTCAGTCAAACAAAAGGCTTGTTGAGAAACAACTGTGACCTAATTAATAGCTTTGTTTATACATTGGCTCTCCAAAGGGATTTACCCAGTTTTGGTTCATTAAGTGCCATTAATGTATTAGGCTTAGAATTCAGTTTTATAAAGATGTTTTCTCAATTTTAACTTTATTAAACATGGCGCAGTCATAATGACAGCTAATTTAATCTTCCTCATTTGCCCAATTCCCACAAAACAGTAGAACAAGAGAGACAAATTAGAAATCCTCTTTCTCTTAATACTCACCAATATATTTATATTAAAGATTGTGTCGTCTTCCCTGTAGTTTTTAGGCTTAGCTGGTTACTTGTCACCTGTTTTCCTTTCGGCCAGTGGCGCAGCCTTTTCCTCCAATTCCTGCACACGCTGCTCGTTACAACACTCCAGATTCTCTCTAGTAGCATGAGCAAATGACAAATGAGAGCATCTGCATTTCTGAATTCTTTGGGAATGGATTCTGGAGAGCCAAAACCAAGGCTGAGAAGCACGATCATAGCTCTTCGCGTTATAGGCAGTCTCATGGGTTTAGAATCTTTACCTTTCTTTCTAAACTCCAATCTCTTTTTAGTAGTTTCCCCAGAGAAAACAAAACTAGAAACTGTTATAACATACCCAGCTGGAAAAGCACACTAAAAATTCACTTGAGTTTTATTTAAATTTTTGTTTTCGCCTTCATGGGGCTCTTCTTTAATTAACCTACACTGGCCACAATTAAAGCATTTCAGAAAGAACAAAAAATTCTACTTGAAAAATATGCTGAGAGATTTAATTGAAATGTTCAGGGGGAAAAATAAGTAATATGAAGGTAGAAGGCATGAATTGGGAGAAGAAATACTTTGCGATAGAGCAGGTACATGCAGTAGCAGGAACTTTGAGGAGCGACTGTGTAGGTCACCGTGACCTAACCTTCATCTTCCCCAGGTGAGGAGAGTGATTTACTGTTTCAAGAGCCAGGGAAGGACTTTGAGTAATACTTGACACTGTGATGCTACTCTATATTGTCACAGAGAAATTGCAGGCACCTATTTTACCAACTAGGGACCAACTTCCAAGGTTGGAAGTATGTAAATACACCCCTTTGTCACCTGATGGCCCAAAGCAGACCTGAAAGTCATATCCTCCTGTTCCCACTCTGCCTGTCTCTAAGTGGAGTCTCCTGTTATTGCTGTTGCCATGTTTAAGGCTGTTCTGGGCTTTTCTTTTCTTATGATCAGACTTTTTCCTCCACCCTGTCCAATCCCTCACCTGTCCCTGAGGCCACCTTACTAGAGCTGATGGCATCCTGCCAATGACCATGGATTATTTTGCAGTTAGTCCATTTAATTTCATGTCCTGGGCAGCTACCTGGAACACCTGCAGATATGCAGGCCAGATAACCACATCTTCATTGAGCTTATGTCCCTGACTGACTCATACAATATGATGTATTTTTCGGTAACATACTGGACATAAGCAAGCAGTTTGAAGTTGGCATTCCTGGGGTGATCCTGGGGCCCAGAAATTAGCATTAAAGTACACTTTAGTTTACAGTTAGTTGTACTCAGGTACAGGAAGGGTGGGGATCACTGGGAGATTTCAGTTTTTTCTTATAGATAAGAAAGATGTTAAGATCAAAATTAATTATGCCTGTTTTTCTGTACAAAAAGCAAATTCAGAGTTGCTTTGTCTTTTTACTTGTTCTAAAAGATCTGGAATCTCTGATCAAATCAGTAAATGTGAGTTGAGTATCCCTAATCTGAAATCTATAATGTTCCAAAATCTTAAAACTTTTTGAGCTTTGACAATGACACTCATAGGAGATGCTCATTGGGGCATTTCAGATTTTTAAATTAAGGATAATGAATTGATAAGTATATATAAGGCAGATATTCCAAAATCTGAAACCTTTCTAGCCCCAAGCATTTTGAATAAGGGATATTCAGCCTGTAGAAATAGGTAAAATTCTATTTCTGGCATTTTTTCCACGTGCATCCTAAATTGTGTCTTGTAGCTCCTGACTGGCCCTCCTTTTCTTTCTCTTTTCCAATATTTAATAAAAACGAGTCTCAAGCCTGGGCCCTCACGCCTGCTCTCTCTCTTCCTCACTTTTCCTCTCTGTCTTGCCCGTAGCCATTACCTGGAGGCATGTGGTCCTCCAAGTCTATGCCTTAATCCTGTAATCCCTGTGCTGCCCTGCCCCATCTGTTTCCCAAGGTCAGCTGGATCCCCTTGTCTTCTGGTCTCACCCTGTAGTCTTGCCAGACCGCACCAGTTATCACAGTCACCCAGTCACACCCTGGCTTTAGTTCCCTTTGCATTTAACTTTTAGCCACTATGCATTGGGTGCCTGCCAACCCGGCATATACAGCCCCTGGCTCTAGAGATACACCAGTGAACAAGAGAGGCCACATAACCCTGACCTTGAGGAGGGGCCAGGCTTGCCACCAGACCTCTTGTCCCATGTCGTCCTCAAATCTGGGATAACCACTGTCCTCCACCCCCATTTCTGCAGGTGCAAGTGTGTCCATTGCTCAAGGCCCCCCTTGTTTGCTGCTCACTCCTCCCGGAAGCTCCTCCTCAGAACCTCTGGCCAGAGGTGACTTCTGCTGCTGCCAAACTCATGCTGCTTTTGCCTTTTTTCTTGGATTATAGTCACTTGAATATTTTCTTCTCTCTCATCTTTGAGTACCAGCTTCCAGAAGACAGGGACGGGGACTTAGCTATCTTTGCCTCTTCTCCAGCATCTAGCATAATGGCATGAGTGTATAATAACAAGTGTGCAAGAAATGTGTGCTGAGTAAATTCAGGAATTCTTGAAAAGTCACTTAAATTTCCACCCGGTGTGTTTTGGCCATGTGTTACTTGTTCTTTATTAATCCTCAAAGTTTAATCAAATTGGCTTTCTTTTTTTGTGAGTATATCCCAGGCACACAGTAAATAATTTTGAATCCTAAGTATAACAAAATTGCAATGGGACTAGGATGGGGGAATGTTTGTTTTTATAGGCATATTTTCTTAAATTATGCAGAGTCAGTATATTATCCAAATGAAAAGGTATCTTAGAAAATTACATGTTTAAAATTCTCATCACCCTTATTTTACTTCTGATAATAGATAAACTAATAGTCTATATCTGGGACTAAGCTAGAGAGGAAAGAAGACAGGTTCAGACCTGGATTCGAATCCCACTCTGCCGCCTCCTGATTTATGCAGCCTGGGCCCACTTGTTTAACTTGTCTGCACTTTAGTCTTTATCTCTGGCTGTCAGCATCTAGACAGTCTGTTTCTTGCTCATCTTTGAATCTCCTATTCCTAAAACATACAGGCACTCACTCAACATTGGAGGAATGGATGGAAGGGAGGGAGGAAATGATCTGCCTTGTTGTCTACTCTGCTTTGAGAGTTAACGGTGATGACAGTAAAAGCAGAGAATGTTCAACCCATAGCCATTTTTTAATTCTCCTTTTCAAGTTCAAAAACTGATATGTTACTTACAGAGTGATTGATTTCGTTGATCTTATGGTAGCCATATTCTTTGTTACATGGTATTTCTGTGCCTGGGCACGTGCCACCTTTCAAACCTTGAGGATCCATTTGGGGCTATAATATTCCAGTTCATTTTAAGATACTGTATTTTGTTTTAATGCATACTAAAACAGTTTTAAAGAGGTCTGTTTTGTTTTACATTTTTAAAGTGTTACCTTACAGAAGTCAAAATTTAAGGTCTAATAAATTATCAAGCATTAATACAAATGATCATAGTTCTGTCACCCCTTAGATTGACAACTCTCCTAACAAAATAAAATGCAGTCATTAAATTGTTGATACGTATAAGGCTCAAAATATTTTGACCAAAATGATCTTTCTGTGCTTTATATTGTTAACTCTATTGCTTTTTGAAAGCATTAATTTTTTTTTGGCTCTGCCTGTTTAGATTCTGGTCAATTCTGAGAACTGGTCTCAGTGGCATTCATGTGTTTTCAGACAATATAAGGGAAATTGGAAAGATTTGCTATTCATTCAAATGTGAATAAATTTCGTAGAAAGTTGGACAAGGACAAAATGTTAGTGTACTTTTCTCCATTCAAAATTATGTGAAATCTTTACAGTCAAAAAAATCTGAGGTTTTAAAATTTTACTTGTTGCTACTGCAGACTAAAAGTTCACATTTTATAAATTTGATTCACTTATTTACTTAATTGTTAGCATGAGAGAGACCTGTATTTTAAAATTGCATTTTTTTTTCCCTTCAACGTCAGGAGGAGTGGTTGTGCCCTATAATGCTATATGCTTAAGTAAAATTACACATTCGGGGCACCTAAATTGGCATGCCAAATTATAGGACATTTTAATTATTATGTGGATGTGACAGATTCAATTATTCTTGAACTCTTTTGAGAAAGCTACCCTTAGCAATGATTCTCAGTAGTAAACAAAAGATTAACAGGAAAATGCCCTTTATGAGACTTAATAAATGTGTCTGATTAAATACCATGGGACAGAATTAACTGCAATATCTAGATGTGGAAAAACAACCTGTGTCCTGCTTAGAGTTTCAGCATAGTCTCTTAAGATAAATTTACTCTAAATACAGCCTAAATGAAGAACTAAGTACCACTTAACATCAGAACTATTTTCCTAGGTACGTCATTTGGGCCAATTGTTTCAGATTCTTTCTTCCCTCTGAAACCATTAACCAAAGCCACTAGTAAGTCGAAATGCAGAGTGAAGAGCCCCTTTCTCTCTCTTCCAATTTCCCGTGGACATATTAATGAGCAATAAAATGGCTAAAGGCAGGCAGCTAAAGAAAGAGAGAGAAAGAAGCAAGGAAAGGTGATTGTGAAAATAGATATTCAGACCCTCTGCAATGCAGGTTCGGCTGCCCCCGTGTGCCATGTGGGCCCATGATCACCGGAATTTGGAGCTCAATTTCTTAATTGCTTTTTTAGTCTTATCCAAAGAGAAAATTGGATTTCTAGAGATTTCTTCTGTGCAGAGAGCAATTATGCTAAAGCTGCTTAGGTATCAGCCCTTTTGGCCAGCCTTTCAGTCTTGGAATAATAAACTACACCCAGTGCCAACTTCAGGATGCACCTTAACCGCACTGATGAGGCTTTCGCCCTTCTTAGCAGCTGACATATTTTAGGACCCTGCAGAAATTCCAGAAGCATTTAATTCTTTTCCAGATATCACTCAGATGACATCAAACAGACTTGGCCATTAATTTGCTGTCAGGTCTTTGCCATCTGGTTTTTACGACATCACCCTACGTTTTAGATAAATGGAGTTTGCTTTTCTTAAATCAAGACATTTTCGACTCTGAATATATGTATAAATAGCCCTCAAAGCTTAGAGTCTGAGAGTTAAAAGCACCAACTGATGATAATAACCCAAAATGCCCTCGGCAGAATATAAAATGCCATAGGCCTGCCAAGTGCCCATAATAATAGCCTAAAACTTTCATTTTCTTCCTTTCCTATAACATTATAATAATAAAAGGTCAGGTTAGGCCTTTGTTTGCTTTGGAACACAGGGTAATCAAACCATTTAAACACCATCCAGGCCTACCACCCAAATAGATTGTCTGTATTCTCCCTGCCCTGGCCTTTTCCGAAATATTGTCTGAGTGATAATATGTTACTGCGAAACATTGTGTTTCAATGGGTTTCTTTCTGCTGATTAACAGGTTTTGGATTCAGGAAGACTGAAAGAATATGATGAGCCATATGTTTTGCTGCAAAATAAAGAGAGCCTATTTTACAAGATGGTGCAACAACTGGGCAAGGCAGAAGCCGCTGCCCTCACTGAAACAGCAAAACAGGTGAGCGCGCGCCAAGGAGTTGTAATTAAAGTTTGTCTCAACAACTCACTCCTCACAGTTTGGCACCACGGGTATGGTAACAAGCACTGTGTGCCCTTTTCAATTATAAGCCTTCAGAGCCAAAGCTTCGTAACTGGGCCTTAACAATACGTCCCAGGCTGAAGTCAGGTCTGCGAAGCGTCTGCAGAAGCAGGTGGGGGTGGAGTGTGCGCACACACACATGTGCAAACAGGGGTGCCTAAGTGGGGGAGAGGTTGCAGACAGGACTCCGTGGGTTCAGATTCTCGTATAAAATGGCGTACGGCACGTGATACCTGTATTTTGCAGACCTGTTGCATTTCATTCTTACGAGCGCTTAGCATGTTTGAGATGAAAATGCTGTCAAGGTACACCCAGAAAATTTGAGAGTTTATGAAAATAATGTGGAATATTTATCTGTTCTAGGATCTACCAGGGAAACATGTAGATTGCTTTTGAATTTTATTATATAATTTGTAAAGAAACCTCCTATATGAGGCTGTCACTTTCAACCTAGGTTGCTCCCACATTCTTTGTTGTTTAGAATTAGGTCTAAATACCCCTTTTACGTTTCCTGTACCTTCTAGAAGATGAAATTGTTATCAGGACAAATCAAGAATTTATAATACCTTAAAGCTGTAGTCTGAATAGTGCTTGAAGGTTTA
Source organism: Lepilemur ruficaudatus (assembly GCA_963574885.1). NCBI lineage: Eukaryota > Metazoa > Chordata > Mammalia > Primates > Lepilemuridae > Lepilemur > Lepilemur ruficaudatus. Next base: position 22,142 of record CAUYRT010022484.1, read on the forward strand.
CACAACATTGTAAGACATTGAGTGTATGTGATATCTTTCCAACAGTGGTGATGTAGGACTATCGCATTCTACAGGTACATCAACTGCAGTTTGGTTTAAGGAAGTTACCCAATGTCACGTGGCCACCTGTAAATCTTTCTTATGATTCTATGAGGCAGGAATTGTATTGATGGAAGGATGGAGGGGAAGGAAGGAAAGTCTGGTGTTCTTGCCACTTGATATGCATGGCTTAGGGTGGAATGGGACTTCCAAGGGTACATGGTGACACTCCCCCTCAAAACTGCTTCTCTCTAGGCAGTATATTATAGGTGTGGTTTCCTGTTTCACTCCTTTCTGTATTTCCCAGATTTTCAACACCATGGGTAGAATAACATCCCTTGTTTTGTGTAATATTTTAAATATCTATTAAAGATAACAAAATAAGAAATATTTCAGTATTTAACAGGCCTTCTGCATGAAAGATTATCCAAAATGTAGCTTAGTTTCCCTTCTGTCACTGTTTCATCCCATTCCTCCTTAGAAATGAGGAGCTGTGTTTTCCACCATCTGTAGGGTATTTCTTTGAATCCTATTTGCATCCTCAGAGCTGTGTGTGCACAGGCTCATCTGGGTACTAACAGACGTGATAGACGTGCCCCAGTCACCGACGACACAAACCAAGGAATAGAGACAAGCAGATTTATACGTTGAGTCATTGACGACCATGATGATGATGAGACTTTGACACTTACGTGCCATGCACTGTGCTGTGATAAAGGTTCTCTTCTCATTACGTCTGTTTAAGAGGCTGAGGCTTAGAGAGAGGAAGGGAATTGCCCAGGACCTCATAGCTAGCCGAATAATTGGCAGAGTCCGGATTCAATCCTAGGTTCAGGGAGGGCAGAGTCTGTGTTCTGAACTTTTCATAAGAATTACATCGTGTATTAATGAGCAGGGAAGCTGTACTTGGAGCACTACATTTTTTTGTTTATGCTTGAAATTATATAATACTTTTATCTTCTAGATTATCTCCCAAAGCTTCCCTCATAAAACCTGATCAATCATTTGGCATTCCCCGTGTAATCTAGTCACAAAACAGCCAGGAACCTTGGAAACCGTTTTTGTTCTTTGACACCTCAGGCATTTCACATCAGAGTAGCGTGTCCCCACCTAGATACATGTTAAAGTCCCCATTTTAAAACCATATTATATGTTATCAAGGCCTTGAATAAGAAGTAGATCGTTGAATTTTAGATAGGTTCAGCCAACGTCAAATAATATTGGTCAACACGCTTGTTTTACAGATGAGGAAACTAAGGTCCCACAAAGTGAGGTGGCCCAATGTTAGACTAGTATGTAGCAGAGACAGTGTTAGAAAGCTTTTCTTTCTGTTGTTTTGCTTCAGGTGTAACATAACATGCAGAAAAGTACATAGGTCATAGAATTAGAGATCACGTGATTCCTGGTCTTGTAATCTTTCATCTAATTCAGTAATATTAATGATAACATCTGTATAGTTCTTTTTAAGGTATTTTACATAGTTCTTGCATGCATGATTTCACTTCATTCTCACAGAGCTTTTTTTTAATTTGCATTGATGAGGATATTGGGTCAAGGTTTCTCGTGATGTTGGCGCAGAGCTGGTCAGCAGAGAACAGAAGGCAGATTACTGGGCGAGGCTGACGCGTTGCCCTGGTCACTGCGTTCTGTGTCGTGTTTGAAAACACTGCTCCTTGTTTCGTTTGGTATCTAAGGTGAGGCCAGTCACCCAAATTTACACAGTAGCAGAACATCCCTCTTGGTTTTCATTCCTGCCTCACCGCTGCCTCAGGTCACCTCTACAGAAAGGCTTAAGGAAATACATATCTTGACTCTCATCCGAGTTGAATATCTTCTTGACATTATTTCTGCGTACACTTGGTCCTCTTAGGAGAACAAGCTGTCAGATTGTCAACCTTTTAAATGTACAAACATCAGATATCAATGCATCATTCAGAACTGTAACACCGTGGGGATTAGTCTAAATCAACAAGCTTTTCACTCCAACAGATTAGAATTCATTCGTTTGAAAAGAAAACCCAACATCTGGGAAAAGGTACTTCCAAGTCACATATTCTTGACCACGTAGTTGCTTTTCTGAAAATGGAGCCAGCAAGCTGAATCACTCTGATTGACCTTTGGAGATGACTCACGAGAAAGTACTTTTCAGATGCATAAAGCTGAAGGAAGGGTACGCTAGTTTGCTCAGGCTGCCCTAACAAAGTCCCACAGAGTAGGTGGCTTAAACAGTAGAAGTTTATTTTCTCACAGTTCTGGAAGCTGGAAGTCCGAGATCAAGACAGGAGCAGGGTTGAATTCCTCTGGGGACTCTTTCCTTGGCGTGTAGATGGCCACCTTCCAGCTGTGTGTTCACATGGTCCTCCCTCTGTGTGCGTCTCTGTCCTAACTGCCTCTTCTTATAAGGACACCAGTCATGTTGGATTAGGGCCCACCCTAAAGACCTCAGTTTATTCCTTTAATTATCTCTTTAAAGACCGTGTCTCCAAATACAGTCACAATCTGAGGGGCTGGAGTTTAGGGTTGCAACTTAGGGATTTGGGGAGGACACACAGTTCAGCCCATAACAAAGGGTGAATGCCTGTCATGCCCTTTCCTGATGAAGCAGACCTAACTGAGGTTTTTAATGTTCCTTTGTTCCTAATGTATAACAGAACATAGCCATCTGTGAAATCACCAGATATGACTCAAAAGTTATGAAATCCCGACATCCCAGGTTCTAGAAACCTGGCCCTGTTTGGATAGGTGCAAGAGGCTCTTCGCAGCCAGCAGCCTTGTGTAAGGCACCCAAGGTCTCTGAGCCTCTGGGTCATCTTTTGTAGTGCAGGGACTGAGGAAGTGCCCTGGCTTCTTCACAGTCACAGGTTTTAGGTGAGGTAGTATAAGTTTAAATGCTTTGAAGACTTTAAATGTTTTACAGATGTAAGCAAGTTCTACTTATTGATGATAAAAGTGTGATTATTTTTAAATGGCTACCAAGTGAATCGTTACTCCCAATAATAACAAAAGAAGTATCCAAAGTTCTTCTAAGTAGCTATAGAGACTCTAAATAATTTTTAAAAAAATGCAAAAAATTGTTTTTGTTTTTTTTTTCTTTTTAGAGACAGGGTCTTGCTCTGTCACCCAGGCTAGAGTGCAGTGGCATCTTCATAGCTCAGTGCAACCTCAAACTCCTGGGCCAAGCGATCCTCTTGCCTCAGCCTCCTGAGTAGCTGGGACTACAGGTGCATGTCACCACACTGGCTAATTTTTCTATTTTTAATAGAGACGGGTTCTTGCCCTTGCTCAGGCTAGTCTCAAACTACTGAGCTCAAGCAATCCTCCCACCTCAGCCTCCCAGAGTGCTAGGATTACAGGCATGAGCCACTGTGCCCAGTCCAAAATTGTTTTTAATAATCAGCTTAACAGGTGATACGTACTGATGCTACAAAGTGCAAAAAATTTATAGAGTTTTTTTTTTTTTAACTTTTATAAGTAAAAAGTCTCTCTTCCATTCCTATCTCCCATCATGCAGTTCCTTCATTAGGATGGAGCCCTGACACTACCTTCTACAGTTTTGTTGATAATATTCAGTGCATAACCAAGAACCTGTGCATATATGGCCTTTCTGTTTTTTAAGCACAAATTATATCTTTTTTACTTTATTTCATTTAATATTATATTTCAGATGGTATCAGTATATAGAGTTATTTCATTTTTTAATGGCTACCTAGTATGTATACTTTCTCCAATCTCTATGTTCCATTTTTACCTTCCAATTAAATTAGCTATTGTATTTTTATGTTTTTCCCCCGAAGAATGAGCTGTCAGATTTATTTATAAGTTCTTATATTCTGTTTTGCAGTTGATCAATTTGTGCTTTTGTCTTTTATTAATTGCTCCCTTTTTTTGGTTGATTTTTGTTGTTGCTTACTTCTTGAATACATTTATATTCATTCTTCCTTATTAATATAAAGATTTTAAAGCTGCAGATTTTCCTCTGAGTAGTGCTTTAACTGTATTCTGTGAGTTCTGATATGCAGTGGCTTTCGTCATGGTTCATTTTACATGTACATATTCTGCAATTTGGTTTTGATTTTTCTCTTTGAGTTAGAAATTATATAAGAGAGAGGTTTTTTAAACATTTTGTGATAGGGTTTCTTTTCTATTTTAGTCATTAGTTTTACTTTCATTGCAATGTTGTCTGTACTGTATCTACCCATTTGGAATTTATTAACGCTTTTTTGGTTTCCTAGTATATAAGCAATTTTTGTTCAGTGTTCTTTGGGCATTAAAAATATCGACTATTGTCTGTTTAAGGCTCAGAGTTTAATAACTTTTAGTTAGGTCTACTTTATTAATTACATTATTCAGGTCTTTTCTTATTTGTGTTAGTCTATGTGATGTGACTTGGATCTAGAGAGATGAATTAGTGTCATACTGTACATGTTTTTTCTTTGTAGTTCCTGTCATTTTTGTTTTGGTAATTTTGATGCTATGATTTTCATTTCTTGGATTTCTACTATGAATTATATTTTCTACCATTTTAAGGTGCCTTTCTTTGATTGACTTAATATTCTTGGCCATGAGTCCAAGCTAATTCAAAACTAAGATTGAGTCCCCTGCTTTCACTTTGTTTTCAATTGCCCAATGTGTCTTTGCTTATCTTTGAACATCCAAAGTTTTGTCACTGGATATGGCATCTAGTTAGGTTTTACTCTGAGATTTAATCTTAGCCCTTTTTTTTTAACAGATGAGTTTAGTCCGTTTACATTCATTGCAATTATAGGTATATTTTATCTTAGTACTGTCGTGTGAGATGCTTTCAGTTTTTTTGTGTTTGTTCTTATCTTTTAATTTATAGTTAGTGATTTTTTGTTTTTTGCTTATGGTTTTATATGTGTTCCTTTAGTTTCTTCTGAATGCTTTATTTCCTTATTAGTATTTATTCCTCATTATAAACAATGACAGTGTAGGTGTGCTTCTCTGTCTCCGTTAGTTTAGTTTTTCTTCTACTGTTTGCTTTCAAACCTCAATTATTCTTAAGCTTCTATTTGACTGTTTTAAATGATACTTTCTCTATCTCTTAGTTAGCCAAAGTTTATCCTCTAGTACTTTTAAAACTTCAGTGAATCTGAGAAATCCATTTTAGTATGTCATGACCAGTGTGTTAGAAGAAGTGAAGTAGGAAAGAATGGTATGGAAGGAACATTATCTTTTATGGTAACAGTAAATATTTCATGATACTGTTTTCAGTATAGATGCAGATGTAGCTAGCAGATGTGTGCTGAAAGTGAAGTGTATTTATTATTGTGAGTGGGAGTTAGAAAAGAAGGTTTCAAAACAGTGCTCTACATCATCATAAAGGAAGGTCTGTTGGAGCTAGAATAAGGATTATTGCATGTCTTATTTCATGTCTGAAATCTTTGCTGCCTCTCTAATTTAAATTTGCTGGTTATAAATTCTTGGATCATACCTTCTTTCACTTAGTATGTTGTAGTCGTTGCTCTAAAGTCTTCTAGTGTTGTCTATTCGTATGGAGAAGTCTAAGGCAACATTGGACTTAAATTGATCTTTTTTCTCCAAGGGGTCATTAGTTTTTCCTAGGACATCCTTGTGTGCTCTTGGACTTAAGACTCAAGTTTTCTTTCGTTTCTGGAAGTTTGCTTAATTTTTATCTTTGACATTTTTTTATTTGATTACATTGACCTCTTTGCAAATATGTATCATTTATATGTTGTATGTCCTTTGTCTATTTTATGAAACTATTTTTCTCTTTAATCCTTTTTAATTCTTTATTAATTTCCAGTTATTTTGCTTACTTGCTCTGTCCTGTTCACTATGTCTCACGCTGTTTTTTCAGCAGCGGCTAATCTTTGTGCTTCCTTCTGTAGAAAATTTTTTTGATATTTTCATTTTTATGTTCTACTTTATTTTGGCCACTGTCAACTCATATTTCAGCATCTTCTGTTGTTTTTGCCATGTTTTTTCTGCATTCTTCTATCTCTGTTGTGCACAGGTTGATTGTTTTGCTACATTTCCTTTGAACGTATTTTTTTTTTTATGATTTTCATCTGCTCAGTGTCTGTCCTGTGTTTATCTTGTTCCTTTCCTTACTTTTTGTTTGTATATTTTACAGATCCTGTACTACTTTTTAAAAATTAGTATTCTACTCCTCACCTGTGAACAAAATGAGTTTTTCTAGACCAGATAGCTACAGGGTAGTTGTTTCTAGGGCATTGTTTCAGGCTAAAGAAAATTCTCCCTGCTTAATATGGAAGTACCTTATGACCCAGGAAGGGGGAGAGAGAGAGAAAGAATTGAGAATGCATGTTTGTTTAGCCTTTCCTCCTCCCGAGCCTACAGAGATGGACAGTTACAGTGCTTGCATTTCAGAATCTCTCTTCTCCCAGGGCCTCACCAATGTGCATTCTTCAGGCAAATGTGTTTCTATGTGATTCCTTATTGACACACCTTTGAGTTCTCCTGTTAATTGAAGAACTGAGCTCTCCTCTGTGCCAAGGTCTGCTCCAGTTGCAACTGGATCCAAATAGGGCCAGGACAAGACAGAGAGAGGATGCCTGTGGGAATCATAAGCAATAAGGAGCTTCAGATGACTCCTGATTTTTTCAGAGATTGAATTTATGTTTTTATTTCTCAGTATCTTTGATGATCATTGTGATTTCTGAAAGGATAAGGGGAGAGAAAATTCATTGTTATCTTAAAAGCTGAAGTCCTTTCTAACTCTCCATTACTCCTTAACCTTGACAATATGCATGTCAATTATGTGCACCAAAATTAGACCTACTTTAAAGATAATGAATTTGAGGCCTTGACAGTTACTGTGATTGAACTAGGGCCATACAGATCGGTAAGAATGACAATGACAGAGTCTTAATCCAAAATTCAACACATTGCATGGTGTCTTATGAATACAATGTAAATAAAGCCCGTTTGCTCTCCTTTGTCCATGCAAGGGAGCTTTTATTGCTCTGCTAAGATCTAATGTCATTATGGTGGCTTTGTTAATGAGCCAGAGTTTAAATACTGAACTTAGCTTTAACCTACATTAGAGGAGCTATAGTGATCCAAACGCAAGAGGAGGGAGAGGGACAAGATAACCAGCACTCATTATGCCATTGTCTCTTTTAAGCTTCACAACCCTCTGATCTGGCATTATTATCTCTTTTGAGACATGAAGAAACAGAGGCAGAAGAGCCTAGGTAACTTCCCAAAGCCACCAGTTAGTAAGTGTTGATGCTCTAACTTCTGTAAACTTTCAGCTGTACCTTTCTGCCTCCTGGGATACCGTATTCACTCAATGAAAGTTGTCTCAACCACAGCTTTGGGGTTCTATAAAGATAAAATCAAAAGATCCACAAAAGGGACTGCTAGATGCTTTGTTTTCCTCTTTCAAGCCAAGGTGATGCTGCTACTTTCCATGTACTAAGGGGCCACTTCTCTGAGTTGCACTCATAGTCACACCTAACACTTAACTCGGCATGTTTTCAACCTTCGGTTTGTAGCCATTAATTAGCTGCTGTGAGGTAAGTCATTGTTATCTCATTTTACAGATGAGGCAGCCAGCATGGAAAGTGGTTAAGTAGTTTTTCTAGGATCAGCAGTGAGTCTCAGGAGAGAATTGAGACTGGACCTTTCCATCCCAGGCTTAGCCTATGACCCTGCTAAAGATCGCTTAGTGATTTCAGTTTCCTCTGGGGGATGGACACGCTTGAAGCTCTGACTCGGGCGAGGCAAAGGCAATATATATAATCTAAATATTTGTAGGCCCGTAATATGCTAAAATAAAAAAATAATTCATCATTTGAGGTGTTCAAACAGAAGCTTTATCTCACCTGTGGTGTTATCCATAGTATATTATAGAACATGATCACAGATGAGAAAAGGAAAGGTCAAATCAAAGATTATATACACAGGAAGCTTGTTTTCAACGAAGTATTTCAGACCATGAAACTAAAACCATTTTGTTTAAAAAATTGCTAACAACATCTTCTTTATAAAGAATTGCATTGAGAGGGTTATGGGGAAGGAACTGGCTTATTCTGGGAGGATTATTAAGCAGCAGAAAGTGAAGTGTATGTCCATTTGATCTTTTGGCTGTTTTTAGTTCCACTAAGAAATAACTTTTTTTTGGAATGCATAAATCTATAACCACATAAAATATGGATAGCTTAAAAAAGTGGGGGAGGGAGATTATATGAAATTGCCCCCCCAAAAGTCTTATTTTTGCATACTTGCATTATAAAGGAAATAGCTTCAGATTTCATCCAAGCATTATTGGATAATTTATTTGCTCCTTAAGTGACATTTTAATATATGGTGTTTTACATGTAAGGATGTTTTTGGAGTAACAAGTATGCAAGCAATGAGAGAAAAAGAAAACACACTTAATATGTAGGTAGGCATCTCGGCACTTTTCTTTGTACGTGAAGCCCATTATCTCCAAATGATAACTTTGTTGACAGTACCCACAAATATATTTGGAGCCAGGTTTTATAAAACAGATCCAGAATTGTATGACTAAGAGGCCCAGCTGATGACATGTGTCAGCCTCAGATAGATGGTACATTTTCTGTTTTAAAGACTCAAACAAAACTTTTCACATTCTTCTTTGGAAAAAAAAAATTACATTTGAAGTCCTTTTTCACCCAAACACATTTTGAGATAAGAGCTCACAAGTCTTGACATTATTTCATTTTGTTATGCGCATCTGTCAAGGAACCAAGATACGATACAGCTGCTAAAAACTGATGATTGTGGAACAGAGAAACTTGACAGCATTTCATTTCCTTTATGTTCTGATTATACATTTATCAGGAAACCTGTATCTCTTCCAGTTCAGCTAGAAATTGGTAGAATTCAGGAACTCAAAGGCTTGGCAAAGAACTGTCCTATTATTTGGTATCATCTTACATTTTAGAGAAGTTGCTTGGTTGAGTCATTGTGAAAGCTTTTGCTTCTCTTTTCATTATCGTGGGCCACTATCCACAGACCACATTTCTATAGGCCCTATAACTGCTTTGCCGCACAAATTAAACGCGAGGATATTTCATATATACACGCCTGCGTTTCAATGCTTGTCAATCAGAGTTTATAAAGTATGGGGATTACAACTTGATATTAACATCCAAATCTATTGTGCTCATTTTGTGTGTGAAAATGAGAAACCCTCGTGCAGACACTAGATTTCCCAGCCTTTTTGTTGCCCTGTTTTTAATTCATCTCCAGGTTTTGAATCGGTAAAATGATTTTGCTTATCAATTTAATGTAGTGATAAAACATATCCGTGCATCAGAGTGATCTAAGCTAAAGTGGCTCTACAGGTTGTTTGGCATTCAGCACAGCCCTGCTGTGAGGGTCTCAGGGGGGCTAATTTCCTCCGTAGAATATATACATCCCTGTTTTTTAGTTGTGCTTCACATGAAGAAGTAGACATAAAACTGCACTGTTATAGGGAGGAAGACTTTAATACTTTTAAACATGTTCTTTTTATGCTTGCCTATTTTTTTTGAACAGGTGTACTTCAGAAGGAATTATCCAGATATTGCCCAGACTGACCGTGTGGTAATGAACACTTCCAATGGACAGCCCTCAGCCTTCACTATTTTTGAGACGGCACTGTGATTCTCCCAAGATGTCACGCCTATTCTGGAGGCATTTTCTAATAGTTTTTGCACTATATAAACTACATTGTAACTTTTATACTCGGATCAACAAATATTTGTACATACATGATGTTAGTTCATTTGGATTTCCGCCCCGACTTCATCCAGTGACGTTAGAGCTTCATCCAAGCTCTAACAAAATGGTTTATTTTTATTTAAATGTTGTTGGTTTTTTTAAAATCCAAATCAGAGGTGCAGGCCACCAACAAAAGGTGTCTACCAGGTTTTGTGCCTTAAGAGACTCCAGAGCCAAAGCTCCTTTTTAAGGAATAGGACAAAATTGGCACAGGTTTGGGTTTGTGTGTGTGTGTGTGTGTGTGTGTGTTATTACTCCCAAAACTACATGTTAATTTCCAGTTGTATCAGGGATTCTATTTACTTGAAAACTGTGTGAAGTTGCCATTTTGTCTCACCATTTTCTTTTTCATAAGTGGGATCCATTATTTCCCCCAAAGGCCTCTAGTTACTATAAAATAGTACAGATAAAACCAATAGGAAAAACAAAAAATATACTTTAGTTAAGTGACGTCATAGTAGGGCGAATCTACCCCCCTCACATTTGTTCCAAAAATATATATGGTTAAAGTATAGAAGAACAATATTTTATCATATGTTCTAAAAAAGAAAGAAGAAATTATAATACTTTCTTAAAGTGGGAGGTAATTTGATACTGAAGAACACAAGTGTGACCATCCCTCATCTTTTAGATTTTTGAGATTCTGACATGGTAACTGTGTTACAGTTTTGGACTCAGCGTGGTGATACTTTCCACAAAGGCCAAACCTCTAATTGTAATTCCTGAAATATATGGTATTATTCTGGCTTACAGAAGGTTAACCCTCTATAAACTGTAAGCCTTCGGTTTGGCCTTTATTGACATCCTTCCTAAATTTCATTGGCTTTCCTAACTTGGTGAGACAAACTGAGAAAAGCATTGACTGTAATTATGCAGTACGTTCTCAGGATGCATCCAGAAGGTTCATTTTCATGAGCCTGTCCAGGTTAATTTACTTAAGACCACTAATAGCAGTTTCTTTAGAGTTTCTGATTAGTGAATCAGCAAACCGCAAAACTTCCTGGGACCTGGTGTACTTTTTTGAACTATGGGTCTTCACTTTTTCTTGATGGTGGTGGCTGTGGTATGTTAAGTTCAGTTTACTAAAGGTTTTACCGTCGTGGTTTAAGGTGGATTCTAAAGACCTCTCAGAATAAAGTGCAACCACCCTCAAATTGCATATACATGCATACATATGGACACATACATGTGCCTTGATGTGGTAGGCTTTTTGAGAAGCAGATGTTTTATAGAATGAACCCTTAAAAAGCACACACAAGCTAACTACCAAAATACATTGAGTGTAGTAGCTGTTCAACTCTTTGTATTTAGAAACACGGTTACCGTTCTGTTGAATGAACCACACACAATAAGGATGTTTGTTAGTAAGTCATGGTTAGTATTTTAGGCAACTGAAATGACAACAGTGATAATAATGAGGTTTGCTCAAACATTAGGTATATTTGAAATGTATATATGTTTATTTGCTCTTTAGAGGGTAAAGACTATCGTATGAACATGTTCCTATTTCATTTCTGTTTTAATGTTATAGAGTTTTTTAATGAAACAAAATTCAGTTGAAATAAATGACAATTTTTTATTCTCCAGTCAGAGATCTGTACTTTTCTTCTTAGAGTGATTACTGGCTCGTCCTTAGTGATGAAAGCCAGTGAGTTCCCCTGAGATCAAAAATTATGAGCTCAAACAAATAACTTTCATTATCAACTGGTTTTCTTGGTTAATTGGGCGCACCAAATATTCTAAGCAGATTTCAGTGGGTTTCAGACAGATTGAAGCGGTAGCTATTTAAGCAAGTCCAGGAAGGGAGGGTATTTATTAGCTTATGCCTCAGGCTTGAACAAGTATTAAATGGTTGTGGTTTTTGGTTGTGTCTTTGTTTTTTAAGATGTCTTTGTCCAAAACTAACAAGAAACATCTATTGCTGCTACACTTAAAACACTATAGAATATTGGTTCCCAAAGTGTGGTCCCTGGACCAGCACCATAGCATAAGCTGGGAACTTGTAAGACATGCAAATTCTTGTGCCTCGCCCCAGATCTACTGAGTCAGAAACTCTAATGGTGGGGACCAGTAACCTGTGTTTTAAAAAGCCTTGAGGGTGATTCCCTTGCAGGCTAAGGTCTGAGAACCAGCACCATAGAACATAAAGAACTCCTAAAACTCATTAAGAAGCACACGGAAAGCACAGTTAAGAGAAATGGACAAGAGACTTGAATAGGTACTTCAGAAAAGAATATCCAAGTGGCTAACAATTTGAAAAGTGCTCACTGATGTTAGTTACCGGGGAAATGCAAATTAAAGCCACAATGAGATACCACTAACTACCCACTAGAAATAACGAACATTTTAAAGATTGAGAATATCAATCACATGCCAGTGAAACAATAGGAATTGTTACTGCTGTGTGTATAAAAAAGTATATTGAAAAACCTACTTTGGAAAACAATTTGACAGCATCTTTTCAAACTGTAGACCCTGTGATCCATTAATGCTACTCCAAATGTGTACACGTGCACCAAGAGATGTCTCCAAGGATGTTCCTAGAAACATAATTCCTAATATCCCAAACTGGAAATAATCCAGATGCTTATTAACAGCAGAAAGAAAACGAACTATGCGGTAGTGAAATACAGAGAGAAAAGCAGTTAAACTACCTGAGCAATACACATGAAGCTCACACACATAATATTGTTCCAAAGAAGCCGGACCTGAAAGAATATTTATGATTCTATTTATACAAAATTCAAAAATAGTTACAACTAGACTCTAGGGTGCAAAGTCAGCACCATGTATAACCTTGGGGAAGTGGAAACTGTTAGTAACTGGGAGACATATAAGGGTTCTGCTTTAACATTTTTTCTTTTTTTTTTTTTTTCTTTTTGGTAGAGTGGTAGTTAGATCAGTATCCATTGGGCACTTTTATGTGTCATCCTTCACAATTGAGTTAACTAAAAAAAAGTTCGTGGCCTTGTGTTTCTTTTAGAATCTCAAATTCAGTGCCTCGATCTACAAGTCAATAATCTGCACATAGGAAATTATTTCTGCTGAGTTCTTAAAATAGGAGGCTGTTCAAGGGCAATCTTATGGCCTATCACAGAGAAAGCACTTGAAGCTTTTGTTACTTAAGAGCCAGGGTCTGTGTTTTCTCTAACTATTTAATAAGATAAATCTCACTTTCTCTTTAGTTCCAGGATAAGTACAAATATAAGGCACTATAAGGTTTTTCTGGATTCTGACCACTTTAATGAGGCATAAATAACGTACAAACATTTGAACATATTTCATGTGAATACCTTGACGAGTTTGGAAATGAGTGAACACCCGTGAAACCATCCCCACAATCAATGCTATCAGCCTGTCCATCACCTCCAGAAGTTTTCACCTGCTCTTGTTTTATTTTTTAATCTCCATTAAACCCGTGATTTGAAGAATAGGTGAGAAGGTCCATGTAGGAGAAATATCCTCATTATCCTTATTCTCTAAAATCAGCACAGTTTCCTTTCTTCTAGGAAGCAATCTTAAGACCAGTCTTCACACTGGGTCACTACTGTGTATTTCTGTGACGCCCTGAGCACGCCTCATGCGTACACTGAGTCATAGGACCTGCCGTGTACAGGGCCCCTGTTTAGAAGGGCCCAGCACTTGGTTTAATGCCCTGTTTTCACTATTTTGAGATTCTGAATTTTTAAACACAGGACCCTGCTTTTTCATTTTGCATTGGGTCCTGTAAATTTTGTAGCCTGCCCTGATTATGAGTGTGTGGGGTTCTCTTTCTTCACTAAACCATGACCTTCTGAGGACTTGGACCATGCCCTATTCATATTTCAATCTACATCTAACACAGTGTCAAATTGTGGGTGCTCAATAAATGTTTGCTGAGTGAATGAATAAGCAGTGAGAATAAACTTTACTTCTAAGCTGTTTAATCCTGAAACTTTAAGAGGCAGCCTGGGGTAATGAGAGCCCTGGTTTGGAGGTCAGTCACACAGACCTGGCTACCAGTTCTGTGTCTGCCACTCACTAGCAATGTAGGATGATCAGAGAATTTACTATCCAAAGAGGGACACTTGAAAGTGAAAGGAAAGCACTAACCAAGATGTCCTGGCAATAAATAGGGACTGTCCTTGACAAATTGGGATGTGGCCACCCATGAAGCCTTGGTTACATGCTTGGGCAGGTTTCTATCTCCGTGAGCCTTGGCCTCTTCAGCCGTAGATGGATGTGGTTCCTGATCTTGCACAGTTGCTTTCGTTAGTATGATTGACGGACCAAGAGCATCCATGGAAACAGAAAGGATGGAATCTAGAAGTAAAGACATTCACCTTGGACAGGAAGAAGGTACCCACTTCCACCAAGAGAAGAGAACAAGACAGGTGTAGATGAAGTCCGGTTTGTAAAACATAGATGGTATATTTGAGAAGGTTTTCACCTGATACCCTAAACCAAACTGTTGTTACTTTATATATAGTTCCAATGAACAAGCATACACAAGGAGGGGCACAAGCTCTGGGTTCAAATTCTGGCTCTTCCGTGCAGTGGCTGCCTGGATTTGAATCCAGCTTCCACAACCTGCTAATTGTTGGCCCTTGAAGTTGGAAAGCACACTATGCTTCAGTTTCTCTTTTTGTAAAATTAAGATTGAGATGAAACAGGAAGTACGTACTTTACAGCAGTGACACTCAAAGCAAGGTCTGTGGGCTAACATCAGTCCATGCGCTTCTGTAACCAGTCCATAGTAAGTGCAGGAATTTCAGTAAAGCATATGGAAACTTTATATCCTTTTGACATTGCCACAACATCCAAATTCATGATTGGTGGACTCCGTTTGAGCAGGCAAGAGACCAGCTGTTGAACTTGGATGGTGAGGCGTGGGGGGTGCATGCTGCACACTAGCCATCCGCAGAACCACTTGCTAGTTTGCAATGTACTGAAAACTGAAAATAATCAAAGAAAACCAATTCTTAACCGCACAGAGTTGAGAAGCACTGCATTAGAACAATGCCTGGTATGGGTAGCTCTCAATAAACACTAGCCTCCTTATTAATCAGGGAAAAATCATCCCATGATCTTTATATTTAAAATTAGGCCACATTGGCTTTCAAAATGTGCATTAGTAATATTTTTAAATAGCATTAAAAGCTAAAATTCTGCTCAAGGTTAGAGATTTTTTTTAAGTCTAAAAATATTTTAAAAGCAAAATGATACTGTGCATATGTTTACACCAACTATACTCCTGAATTAACAGCATGAGACCGATGTTGAAGGCGGTAGCTAGGAGCACATCAGGCCACTTGTGAAAGTGGAGAACAGAGCGGTTTATGTACAGGCTGTTGATTTCCCTTTAAAAACAAAGAATATGGATTAACTGAGCTTTCGCTTTTTAAATTTAATCTTCTAAGGAAAATAGCCCCACGTTTTCAAAAACTGAAACAGCAGTATGTGTTGAAAACATGTTTATTTAAATTTAGAACTAGAAAATAATAAAAGGTTTAACATGCCCTGGCTCCGTGAGATCTCCATTTATACCCCAGGCTCATTTAACTTGCCATAGGGGTCAACATTGGCTTTACATGATTTTTCAAGAAGAACCAAGATCAAGACTTAAGATACACTAAGAATATTTTACAGAAAGCTTACATTGGCAAGTTCTGGCTAAATTCATGTCTTTCGCTCAGCAACCGTGTTTATAAAACTAACCAATTCACAATTACCCATCACAATAGATGGAAGTCTCAGTTATTGCAAAACAGTGTTTGATGCAAAAATTAATCATATTTGGGTTTTGAGGGTATTATGTGAAAAACCTTTCTAAAATTAAATTTTGTAGACTCCTTAGACAAAAAATGAGTCTTTATGAGACAGTTTATATCACATTGGAGCATTTTAAGTAAAAAAAAGGAACAGTCAACAGGATTGAGGATTTTTAAATTTCATAACAATGAATTAAAAGTAATCTATAAATCCATATTGATTCCAATAAGATGGATAGATGATAGAGACTAGATAGACAGATAGATACATAGGCAGATATGTAGGTAAGTAGATAGATGGATAGCTAGATGGACAAATGGAAGGGAAAGGTCTTTTTGTAGTAGAATGTCAACTAGTAAATGTAGAAAGAGTGACACAAAGGTACCATATTGAAGCCATCATTGTCATAATAAATAACTCAGATTAAATTCAACATTGGCTACTAAATATAGAATGAATGGCTGGGAGAGAACAGTGTATTTGCATGGACGGAAAGTATCTTCCCACATTAATAAGGGGAAAATTTTATCTACAGTAGAAAACTCTGGTAGACACCATCCTGGCTAAGTGACCAGAGTTAGCATCAACAATAATGGGACCAACTGACACCCCGTCTCTTGTGTGACAATGACAATGACATAACACTTCTGTAATATTTCTGCCCACCCCTGAAAAAAGCAAAACCTGGATCAAATCAACAGAGAAACCCAAACTGAGGGCATTCTGCAAAACAACTGGCCTGTACTCTGTAATAAAAATTGTCAATGACCTTTAAAAGTTTAGAAAGTGTTTCAGATCAAACGTAAACTTAAAAGGCATGATAGTTAAATGCAGTGTGTGATCCTGGATTTAAAAGAAAAAGCTGTATAATTGATAATAGAGTTAAATTCCATGTTAAATTTCCTGAATTTACTTATACCACATCTTATGTAAGAAGATCCCTACTCTTAGGAAATACACATAGATGTATTGAGGTAGAAGGGCTACGATGTCTGCAACTTACTCTCAAACGGCTCAGCAGAAATGATTTTATATAATATATAGAGATATATGCACACACATAGTATACACATAAACATACATTATACACACAGATATATATGATCTTGGATCAGAAAACTACCATCTATCTGTCAGAGAGAAAGCAAATATAGGAAAAAATGTTAAGGGAGTGAACTGAAATGGAGGAGCCACACGAGTTGATTGTATTACTACTGCACCTTTTATGTACATTTAGAATTTCTGTCAAAACAAAAAGCTGAAAACAAACATTAAGCCTTTTCACAGCTCAGCCACAGAGTAAAGAATCCACATCTAGATAAGAAAGAATTGCCTACATGTGGTCTACAACAATCATCAGACAAGTTTTAACTTCGTGAGCGTGGTTCACACGGCTTCCTCCAAGCCGAAGGGCTCAAATGTAGCTTGAGGCAAAAGCACAGAAATATGCATGGCTGCATGGCGTGTGCGTGTGGAGTCAAGCGCTGCGCAGGGCCTGTGGCCACTCCCTCCAACGACAGTGGAGTGAATGATGCAGCCCTGGAAGTCTGGCTCATCGGTGCCTCTGCATCTGGCATTACTAGACCTCCAAAATCACATAATGTTGTATCTTGCCTGCGTGAACAATGATTTTATTAGCTCAAGGCACCGGGACGGATGACACTGGCGACAACAGAGGAGGTAGGAGCGGACGCCTGTGTCTCCACTGGCAGTTGACGCACAAAACACTGCTTGCTGCTGCTCAACAGAAGCCGTGCAGACTATCCCGAACTCTGTGTTTCAGCAGAGATGCATTTTATCCAGAGGGCTGTCTGTTATTTCCCCTCGATACACAGAGATTTCTGCCTGGTGGTGTGCCAGCCAAGTTTATTCTGATATGCACCTTCTTAACATGAAAATCAACGAACTCCTTTCATCAATTTTTCTTAAAGACCTGGTTTAACTCATCTGACTCTGCCCATAATGGATTTTATAAGAAAGCAGCATCACAGTTTTGTTTTGCTACTTTTAAATGTAGTAGCCAAGCCAGCATACGGACACGCAGGAGGGTATTGATTCTAGGTTTCCTCACCTCCAAGTAGTTCACCGTGGCAATTTGAAATAATGTTGAGCAGTAGGGATGTGTGATTTGATGAAACAGAGGTTAACATCCCTCATTTCTTTGAAGTTCTACTGAAATTTGAAGAATTCTTTTGCTAAATACTTCCAGTTTTCCTTTCTTGTTTTATAGCAAACACAGTGAAAATGAGGGAATATTGTGTTTTCCAATTTGCAAGAGTTAAATCGGACAGTACAGTACTCACTCTTGGCAAGAATATAGCAAAACAAGTACTGTCAAATGTGCTGATCAAAGTGTGAAGAATACAAACTTTCTCAAGTTTGGTGTAGATGTATGCCCAGGTCCTTAAAATTTTCCTGTATTTTGGCTCAAAAATTTCTCTTATAAGGCTCTGTCCTAAGGCTAGAACTGTAAATTCCAACAAAGAAATACACATTCAAAGATATTTTTTCGATATTATAATATTTTGATATTATAATATCAAAAATGGAAGCAAGCTAAATTCTACAGTGAAAATCTAGTATGCTCATGCAATGATGTATTAAATAGCCAGTAAAAAAATCTTTGCAAAGATAATCTAATGATGTGGGGTAAATATTCATTTTATAGTATTAAGTGAGAAATATTACCTAAAATTTTGAATGTTTTTTATAAAGCACATTTGTATCTTTAAAACTTTGAAATTAAATAATCAAAATGTTAATAGTTATTTCTGAGTAGTGTGATTATCACTGATTTTTACTTTTGTAGGTTTTAAAAATTTTCCAAATTATCTACAGTGAGCCCGGGTTAATTATGAGGTCCAGAAAACATGTAAGAAGTTATGGTGCCTCTTTCTATTAGGATAAACTTTTAATTTTCTACTTTATTTACTAATAATGTCTTATTTGTCCACCAAGAAGCTCCTAGCTTCAATACTTTTACCTCAGACACTCCTTTAGCACATGAGTTGCAGGGTTGTTCGGAAAAGTTTTGTATCCTAGTTGATTTATCTTTCCAGTGTTCCTATTCTCCCAACAGTATCTGGCAGGTTTGAAAATCCCAATGTATTCCTGTTAATAAGATAGACCACGTGAACACTGGATTCAGTAAGGCATATGCACACAAAAACAATTTTTGACTGTCACTTTTAGGACGGATAAATATTCATTTCTAAAGCTTTGAAATCTTTTTTATAAATACATGAATATCATTGCCAAAGCATAAAGAGCGTTGAACACCATCTTCATTGCAATGCAACTTCCAAAGAGCCACAATAAAGGTCTCTATATCCGATCCAGTTTTTACAGAAATTTTGGCTCCTACATTGCACAGTGGGTCTGGATTTGCTGCCACGTGTCTTTTGGGGAGGCACCTAAGTTGAGTTATCAGTCAAAGAGAAATGGTTGAGCAAACTTTCCTAAGAATCTTGGTGTTTGCCCAGATCGTAATAATGCTTGAATTTCTGATTTACATGTGTGGGGGCAGAAATGCAAATAACAGGAACCTGGAACAATGACTGGTTTTGGTGGAATTTGGACTTCCACATCTTTCTCAAGCAGCTGGGCTGCAGGGTGAGGACTGTAGGTAGAGTGTATCAACCTGCCAGCCAGGGAGGAGGACGGGTGATCTGCCTGTAGTTACTTTTGCATTCTCTTCCTGGCCTTCCCACTCCTGTTCCCTCTGCCCCTCATTAGAACATGACTTAATGGGTTTCCTGACTATTGGTCTTTGGAATGAAGATGGCATTTTTGAGAACAAATTCTATATTGGAGTCAGCAATGCTCAATAAGGATATCACTATATTGATTTCTTCAATGTCAGGAGCCTCATCTTCAAGTCTAGACTTTTGAGTAGGTAGACCAGGTAGCTGCCCATGTATTGTGCTATAAGGAGCCCTGGAAAAATCCTCTATATTCCCCACTGATGCTTGAGAAGCCATGATTGGTCATTTATTCATGCAGATACCTTGTGCTCTTTCCTTGGGGTTCTTTAAAAAATAAGGTACAATATTCTTATAAAGGTGTAAAACATGAAGTCACTAAGTTCAACATGAGTTTATCAATTGCTTTCTACCTAATAGAAACAGCAACAGATACCGCACATGGTTTTGGGGAGTGGGTGTTGTTTTTGATCCATTTGGAAGGGAAGAACTCATCCTTGGTAAACATGACAACCTTCACCAGTAAAGATCCTTCAAGAACCAGGTTGCATAGTCAAATCAAATCACAATAAGGAAATCCCCCATATCCTGGTAAAGGGTGACTAATAGATAACACATTGAGTTTGCCTTTACTTTGTACAGCCAGATACAGAATTTGAGCACGATTCACCTGCAAGTCTTGTCTGTTAAGCCAAATTACCCCTCAAGTCTGCTCTGGATGAGAATTGGTTGAATAATCTTATGAGATTTGACTTGGAGTTTATTATTTTTGGGAAAAGGAAGTTGAAGAAGCAGACCTGCTTGGTAAAGAGAGGTTTTACCTGCTTAAGTGGTCAAGGGAGTTTTTGAGGCCAGCCAGGTCTCATGCATCAGAGCCTGGCTAAACATGGTGTCTGGACCATAATGGAGGAATAATCAGTGTCGGTTGAAAAAATGAATGGCTTTCATACTGAGTGTTAGTTGAACAAGTTGAATTCCGTCTGTTTTTGGAGTTAATCCTTGTTTCAGGCAAACAAATGTCACTGACATCTCAACATCAAAAAAAAATTCAGATGTAGTTTTAACTTTTAGACAACTGATTAGAGGCTATGCATTTATGTGTTAAGTGTGCTGATTCTCTCTCTCTCTCTGGGTTCTGTCTGCTTTAATGTAAAAATATCTACTATGGGTAGGACCCACCCCTAATATTTTCTGGCCCAGGGCAAGAGCAGGAATGGAGGCCCACACATCACATATCTAAACAGGTAAGTCTGTAAACCAGGCTAACCAAGTGTTGAATAAAGTGTGTGTTAACCTCCCACTTTAATAATCCTTCACAACTGCCTATAAGGCTTGATTCAAATTTAGAATTCTTGGACTCTCAGAGTTTTTTGCTGAAATGTGGAGGCAGGGGGAGAGCTGTCCCATACCCATGGCCCCCACTTGGAAGGTCCTCATGTGCACAAGTAAGGACATCCCAGATGGCACATGCAAGTTCTGTCCACCCTTCCCTAACCTCACTAATAGACCATCTCAGGCCCAGAGGTGCTCAGAGTGGCCATGTTGCCTGATGCTGTCACTCTTGCGAGGGTGAACTCAGGCAACAGGCCCACATAGACTCTCAAAGTAAGTTGAGGGCGTTTGCTCAGACCATTCTGGGATCTTTGGTATGCTGAGTGGTCTAGATCATTGCTTCTGGATCTTTAACATGCATATAATCCACTTGGAAATCTTATTAAAATGCTGTAGGTCTGAGGTAGGGCTGAGAGCCTGCATTTCCAGCAATCTCCTAGGGGATACTGATGCTGCTGGTTCATGGTTCATGCTTGCTACACTTTTGGTAGCAACCGTCTAGAAAGAACAGGCTCTAGCTAGGTGTGTTCTTTTGGTGCTCAGACACTTCACCCCATGAGAACCAGCAAGGTCCAAGGAGAGCTAGAAGTGGGTCCTCTAAACTGTGAGGTTCAGGGCAGAGGCCTCTTGTCCTGGTCTAAGGGTGGTTCTGGCCCCTTCTTTGCCCACGTCCTCATTGCATCAATGTACTGTTTCCACACTGCTCGGCCCTGGCCCTCCCCTACCACTCTGCCACCAGCCACCCTTTGATCTCCCACCCACTCTCCCCAAGTCAAGTTTCTCTTGGCTCCTTTCTCCGCTGCCTTCCCACTCCTTCCCCCGCTTTTCTCTTACGCCACAAAACAAATGTAAAATAACATTTCAGAGATATTAAAAATGAATACTGATGAAACCGTGTTTGTGTTTTCTTGGAACATCAGCAAGCAGTAACAACAATCACTGACACAGCCTCTCCAGTGCCTAGCTATTGTCTGTGAACGAAATCATATCTGCTCACCCATGACCTGAAATCAGGATTTCCAAACATCAGTGTTTGCTGGATTAGAGCAGACTGGGTTTTTCTCCCATATTTTTATTTTGACAAGGCTATAAAAGCTGCTGTCTCATCATCTAATGGAATCAAATAAGCTGCTAAAAATAACCCCTGCAAGTTTTTATTACAACCCGGAAACACCTCTCCTCCTCCCTGCCCATTTCTGTGATGAACCTTAATCCTTCAACTTGTGTTCAAGTATTTGCACTGGTTTTGAGTTCTTTTCTTCTATCCGAGGCTGTTTTTCACTATTTGCCTGCGTTATTTGAACAGGTGGCTTTGCACAACCTATGCTAATGTGGGGCTTTTGTCTGCTTTCAGATTGCACAGGGATCCGTCTAAGGGAGAAATACGTCTTTCTTGTTAAACTATTCACACCTGTTTTGATTAAGCATCCTGTGTTGAACCAAGCACCGTGCCGGGAGAGGTCTTCTCTAAATGGGCACAAGCTCGGCAAGGAAGAGGCATGACACCTTTTCCTTTTTTCTCCTGCACATGACAAGCAGCCCATGGGCTGGGGTCGTGCCCTCCCAGGTTCGGTCGGAAGCGCGTGGCCGATAGGGATCCCAGCTGGGAAGGTCTAGGGGGCGCCTCTCTGGCCTTGGTCAATAGTGGGGTGCAGGTGGGCACACGAGGCCTCCCGTGGGAGGGGGCGGTCTCGTCAGACCACGGCCGCGGGCCTGCGCCCGGCTTCCCAGTCCCTTTGTCCGGGGCCACTTTCTGCGGGCGCACCGGGCCGCTGGCTGGGGCGGGCCCGAGCGCGGGCTCCGGGGCTCCGGGCTCCGGGCTCCCGGCTGCGCTTGGCGCGCGATCACAGGCGGGCGCCCCCAGACGCCCGGCGCGCGCGCTGCCTGGCCGCAGATCACAGGCGCCCGCCCTCCGCCGGGGCGCGCCCGGGGGCCGCCTGCTCCCTGGAACGCGATCACAGGCCGCGCCTCCGCGCCCCGAGGGCAGGGAGGGCGCGCGGCCCCCGCCCCTGGGGAGAGGATCGCTGGCTCGTTCCCACGGGGAGGTCCGGGGCTGCGCGCGGGCTTCTCCCAGCTGTCCTGCAGGGGTGTCCTGCGCGGGTGGCAAGGTGGCACGGAGGGGAGAGGGAAGTCCTTCCCCCGCCCTCGTGGGAAAGGGAGGCCAGTGCAAAGGGGACACACCGGGTCACCGCCACGTGAAAGAATGAACTCCTGACCAGGGACGTGCTGAGGATAGGATTTTCCTTTCTTTTTAGGGCATCTGCACCCTGTTCACTGGCAGCAAGAAAAGAAAAATTAAAGTGCGCGTGGAATAGGCAAGGTAGGCTTGGATTAGTTTACAGGGATCCGATCCTACACACAAAAGTGAGCGTGATGATGCCGGGTTCTTCCCTTTACCTGGCCACTCCCCGCCGCCTGCACGCTCATCGTGGGCTCCTGAGCGCCTTGCTTCGGGTGACCCGCAGGCACGGAGGGAGGCCACGCGCGCGCGCGTGTATATGTGCGTACGCGCACACACACAATCACAGGTAAACTTCTAGGACTCTGGCGCTGCAAGGAAAGCGGGTTGCCTAGCACTCCGTCACCTATGGATCGCCCATATACCTACCACGATCGTCCAGCCCCTTCTCGTCTGCACAGGAGGCCATAGGAAAGCTGGCAGGGGTTCCCATCCCCTGGACAAAAGCCGCAAAGAACCGTTTGGAAGCATCCCCTAGGTAAATATGCTCCCCACGCCTTACGTGTAGACTGAACCAAATGGGATGTCTAGAAAACATACAGTGTTGTTTTTCAAGTTTGTGTAGGAGATGGAATTAATAAAATGCAGTTTCAAAAAGTAGGCTTATTAAAGCATGTGTTAAAATAAAATTCACTAATTTAATGTTCAGGTTGATAAGTTGGAATGTACACAATTACGTAGCCACCTCCATAACCAAGTTAGGTAACATTTCCATCACTACCAAGAGTCCCCTAGTGCCCCTTTGCAGTCAATTCCCTTGTTGTACCCTCCAGCCCTTGGCAACCACTGATCAAGTTTCTATCCCTATTGTGTTTCTTTTTTCAGAATATTATATAAATGGCATTATACAGTTTGTAGCCTTTTGAGTCTGGCTTCTTTCACTTAGCAAAGAGCTTTTGAAATGCCCACGTGTTGTTGCATTTATAAGTAGTTGGTTCCTTTTTATGGCAGAGTGGCATTCCACTGTATGGATGTATCACAGATCGTTCATCCATTTAGCAGGTAGTGGACATTTGGGGCTGAAGATAGATCTACATCCTAACCTCCAGGACCTGTGAACATCACCTTACATAGCAGAGGTGTGAGTGTTAAGGATCTTAAGAAGAGAAGCTTGTCCTAGATTAGCTGGGTGGACCCTAAATGCCATCACATGTATCTGTATAACAGAGAATCAGGATATTAGACAGACACACGAAGGAGAGGTGGTGTGAAGATAGAGCAAAGAAAGAGATGCAGCCACAAGCCAAGGAATGCCAGCAGCCCCCAGAAGCTGGAAGAGGCAAGAAAGGATTCTCCTCTAGAGCCTCCCAAGAGAGCGAGGCCCTTCCTACACCCTGATTTCAAACTTCTGGCCTCTAGAACTGTAGAATAAATTTCCGTTTTTTAAAGCAGCTAATGAGAACTCTGGTTTCCTCACGTTGCTATTGTCAATCTTTAATTTTAACTATTCTAATGAGCGTGTAGTGGTAGCTCGTTTGGTTTCAATTTGCATTTCCCTAATGGCTAGTGATGTCAAACATCTTACCTGTGCTTATTTGCCATGTATGTAGATTTTACTCAGTGAAAGGTCTGTTCAAATATTTTGTTTCATTTTTATTGAGTTGAATTTTTATTATTGATCATTTATATGCTTTTAATATACACTATAATGGACAATTCATCACACAGATTCAATTTTATTTTATTGAGAATGAACTCTATCAAGAATAAAATAGAGCTTCTTTTGGTTTACACTCTTTATTATGAAACACAACATACTGAATAGATGATTCGCGAACTCTATCTTACATCTCTATCACGTAGTAACATTTGGAACAATGGGACTGAGTCAGAACTCCGTATCAGCTGCAACATCAAGTCTATTCATTCGTTTTGTTTTTGTTGGAGCATGGAGAATGTTGTAGCAAAGGGAAGGAGAACACAAACTGCATGTTTTGCAATATTTGGATACCCTTACAGAGGGCTGCTCCAAAAATCATTAATTATTTCACCTTGGATAGCTCACCTTCCAGTTTTTCAGGATCTGGAGGCTGAAAGTGTTCATCTTCATTCTGAACTGTTCAACTTTGTGCTTGCTCAAAGCCACAAGATTGCCTTTTTATTTTAAACTGCCATCTTTCGGATACTTCCATGGGGAAAGTCGAGTAGAATAAATGTTTTAATATGTAATGAACCTTTAATATTACCGCAAATATGTGCCTGCTGAGATTATAGGATTCCTAACAGGCTGATGGTTATCGAATAGACAGTGTAACACAGCAAACTGCCAAACGCTGCTGCGTGTCCACAGGCACCAGACATTAACATGTCAGGGGACCTTCCTATTGCTTCCTGGCCTCCCCAGGTGGAGTGTACTATTTTTAAAAGGGATATTATTATATCTTAATAGTAACCTCTATTATTTATTACTGGTCTGTCTCATATATATATATATATATATTTAAATACATTTTGGAAGAAGATACAGTTATCTTTCAGTATCAGCAGGAAGATTGGCTCCAGGAACCCTCTCAGATACCGAAATCTGCAGATGCTGAAGTCCCTTATATAAAATGACATACTATCTGCCTATAAGTTATGTATATACCCATATACTTTAAATCATCTCTAGATTACTTATAACACCTCATACAATGTAAATGCTATGTAAATAGTTGTTATACTGTATTTCTTATTTGTATTTTTATTGTTGTATCGTTATTTTTAATTTTTTAAAGTATTTCCAATCTGAGATTGGTTAAATCTGCGGGTGTGAAACCCATGGGTACAGAGGGCCAACCATATATCCTTGCATAGAACTTAAAAAAAAATTGCCTATTAAGGTCAGGAACAGTCTAAGAAACCCTGTACCTGGCAGATTTCACATTCTTTAGAAACATTAAAATACTCACTGTTTGCCAAAAAGTTGGAAAATTTGCAGACAAAATAAATTTAAGGATACTTCAATTTTACAATGCAGTTTTACTATAATAGAAAAATCCATGCACATAATATTTTGGTTAGGGGAGAGACTAAGAGAAAAGACAAAAGATAAAGAAATATGAAAGTAGAAATAAAGACAGAGCAGAGAGACAAAAACAAAATGATGTGGCTTCATCATTCTGATGTAATTAAGGTCCTGAATCAGTTGACTTTAAGATGTGGAGATTAACTGTGGGCCCGATCTCTGGGTCTAGAAATCAGAAACAAGAAAGCCAGAGAAATTCCAGGCATAAGATAGACCGGATGTGAGGGAAACAACGGGAACCATGTGGCATGGAATGCAGGTGGCTTCTGGGAGCTGAGAGCAGCCTCCCTGAGAGCCAGCAAGCAAACAGGGACCTGAGTCTAGCAAGGAACTGTACTCTGCCATCAGTCTGAAAGAGCCTGGAAACAGATTCTTCCCTAGAGCCTCCTGTGATGTTCCTCCCCAAAGCACAGAACCCCCCTAAAACATCAGATGACCCAACAGGGAGGAACATTCTACAAAATACCTGACTAATATTTCTCAAAACTGTCAAAGTCATCAAAAACAAGGATAATCTGAGAAACTGTTGTAGACCAGAGAGGGTTAGGGAAACATGATGGATAAATTTAATGTGATATCCTGGATGGATCTTGGAACAGAAAAGGGGAATTAGAAAAAAACTATTAAAATCCTAGCACTCTGGGAGGCCGAGGTGGGTGGATCGCTTAAGGCCAGGAGTTGGAGACCAGCCTGAGCAAGAGTGAGACCCCGTCTCTACTAAAAATAGAAAGAAATTAATTGGCCAACTAAAAATATATAGAAAAAATTAGCTGGGCATGGTGGCATATGCCTGTAATCCCAGCTACTCAGGGAGGCTGAGGCAGT